>CAUYON010206859.1:0-17764 GCA_963573935.1 Arctocebus calabarensis | reverse complement strand
GATCCCATCTCAGGATGGGCAAAAGATCTGAAAAGAAACTTCTCTAAAGAAGACAAGTGCATGGCCTTCAAACACATGAAGAAATGCTCATTATCCTTAATCATCAGAGAAATGCAAATCAAAACTACCTTGAGATATCATATAACTCCAGTAAGATTATCCCACATTATGAAATCCCAAAACCAGAGATGTTGGCATGGATGTGGAGAAAAGGGAACATGTCTACATCGCTGGTGGGAATGCAAACTAATACATCAATTTTGGAAAGACGTTTGGAGAATACTCAAAGATCTAAAAATAGACTTGCCATTTGACCCTAAAATTCCTTTACTGGGTATATACCCAGATGACCAAAAATCACAGTACAACAAAGATATCTGTACCAGATTGCTTTTTGCAGCCCAATTCATAATTTCTAAGTTATGGAAGAAGCCCAAGAGCCCATCGATCCAGGAATGGATTAATAAACTGTGGTGCATGTATCTCATGGAATATTATGCAGCCTTAAAGGAAGATGGTGACTTTTCCTTTTTCATATTTACATGGATGGAGTTGGAACATGTTCTCCTTAGCAAAGTATCTCTAGAATGGAAGAAAAAGTATCCAATGTATACACCCCTAATATGAGGCAAATTTTTTATCGTTCAAGTGAAGGCTATGACCCATTTATTGCAGAGAAAGACAGGGAAAGGGGAGAGAGAGGACAGGGGAGGGAGAGGGTGGAAGGAGATAGGACAAAGGGTGAGATCACATGTGTGGTACATATTTGAAGGGTCAGGAGAAAACTTCTAAATGTGGATCAAAAATGTTTTCACATAGTAAATGAGATAATCTCATGAATATTATGTCAATCAGGTTGATAAAAAAATCTCAGATTGTATGTGAAGCCTGCACAGTGTACCCCATGATTGAACTAATGTACACAGTTATGATTCAATAAAAAATATAAATAAATATATAAATACATACATACATACATACCTTCTGATTCCCACCAGAAGAAAAAAAAAAAAAAAAAAAGAAGGTAACACAGGGCAACAACCATTGTGAAGTCAGGAGGACATCACTAAGATTAAGCTTAAAGAAGGTAAACCAAGGGAACACCCATTGTGATTCAGGAGGAAGCTAATAAGGGTAAGCTTAAAGAGGATAATCCAGGTTAACACCAATTGTGGTGTCTGGAGGAAGTGAATAATGCAAGCTTAAACATGATTACCCAGGGCAACCGGTTGTGAAGGCAGGACGAAGATGGTGACCCAAAAGCAACACCCATTGGGGTGTCAGCAGGATTTCAATAAGGTTAAGCTTAAAGATGGTAACCCAGGACAATAACCATTTTGATGTTAGGAGGAAGTCAATAAGGTGAAGCTTAATGTCAGTGATACAGAGTAACGCGGATTGTGATGTCAGGAGAAAATCACTAAGTTTATGCTTAAAGAAGGTAACCCAGGGAAAAAAGCATTGTAATGTCAGGAGGAAGTCACTAAGGTGAAGCTTAAAGATGGAAATCCAGGGCAACACCCATTGTGATGTCAGGAGGAAGTCACTAACGTTAACCTTAATGACAGTGATGGAGGACAACTCCAATTTTCATATCAGGAGGAAGTCAGTAAGATGAAGCTTAAAGACCGTAACCCAGGACAACACCTATTGTGATGTCAGGAGAATATCACTTAAGGTTAAGCTTAAAGATGGTAACCCAGAGTGACATCCATTGTGGTGTTAGGAGCAAGTCACTAAGGTTAAGCTTAAAGATGGTACCCCAGGGAGACACTCATTGTGATGTCAAAATGTCAAGAGGAATTCACTAAATATAAACTAAATATGATAACCCAGGGCGACATCCATCTTGATGTCAGGAGGAAGTCACTAACGTTAAGCTTAAAAACGGTCACCCAGGGTCACACCCACTGTGGTGTCTAGAAGATGTCTCTGAGGTTAAATTTAACGATGGTAACTCAGGGCAACACCTGCTGTGTCATCAGGAGGACGTCACGTAGTTTAAGCTTACGGACTGTAATACAGAGCAACGCAAGTTTTGCTGTCATGATGAGGTCACTGAGGTTGAGCATAACAATGGCAACACAGGGCAGCACCCTCTGTGGCGTCACAGGACGTCACTGTGGTTGAGCTTAGAGATGTTAACCCAGGGCCACACCCTCTGTGGCATCAAGAGGATGTCATGGAGATGAAGCTTTACGATAGTAACCCAAGTCAATACTCTCTGTGGCCTCATGAGGACTTAACTGAGGTTAAGCTTAAAGATGGTAACCCAGGGAAGCCCTAGCTGTGACTTCAGGAGGATCTCACTGAAGTTAAGCTTAATGATGTTAATCTAGGGCAACAGCCCCTGTGACGTCAGGGGAACATTACTGAGGTTAAGTGTAATGATGATAACCAAGGGTAACACCCACTGGTGTGTCAGAAAGATGTCATTGAGGTTAAACTTAATGAAGGTAATTCAGGAGAACACACACTATGGTATTGGGAGGACATCACTGAGGTCAAATTTAACAATGATCACCCAGGGCAACACTCGCTTTGGTGTCAGGAGTACTTCACTGCTTTTAAACTTGATGCTAATCCAGTGCAACACACACTGTAACATCAGGAGGACCTCAGAGAGGTTAAGATGGAGGATGGTAACAAAGGGCAACAAACATTGTGAACTCAGAAGGAAGTCACTGAGATTAAGCTTAAAGATATTAACCCAGGGCAACACACACTGTAGCATCAGGAGGAATTCACTGAGGTCAAGCTTGAAGATGTTAACCCAGGGCAACACCCACTGTTACATCAGGATTTTGTCAGGAAGGTTAAGCTTAAAGATGGTAACCCAGGGCAAAACATATGAAGTCAGTAGGAAGTCACTAAGGTTAAGCTTAAAGTTGGTAACCCAAGGCAACACCTATTGTGATGTAAGGAGGATAATGGTAACCCAGAGAAACACCCTTGTGATGTTAGGAGTAGGATGGTAACCCAGGGCAACATGCTTTGTGTTGTGAGGCAAAATTCAATAGGTTAATCTTAAAGATGGTGAACCAGGACAACATCCATTGTAATCTAAGGAGGAAGATGGTAACCCTGAGCAGCACTCATTTTTGTGTAAGTAGGAAGTCACTAAGGGATAATCTTAAAAGATGGTAACACAAGACAACACCCATTGTGTTATCAGGAGGAAGTCACTATGGTTAAGCTTAAAGACAGTAACTCAGGACTACATCCATTGTGATGTCCAGAGGAAGTCACTGAGATTAACCTTAAGGTGGTAACCCAGGGCAACAACCATTGGGATGTCAGGACAAAGACACTAAGGTTAAGCTTTAAGACGGTAACCCAGAGAAACAAATATTCTGATGTCATGAGGGATATTGTAACCCAGGATAACATTCATTGGGATGTCAGGAAGAAGATGGTAACCCAGGGCAAATACTTTTGTAATATGAGAAAGATGTCACTAAGTTTAAGCGTTAAAAATGTAACCAAAGTGCAACACATATTGTGATGTCAGGAGGAAGATGGTAACACAGTACAACACCCATTGTGGTGTCAGGAGGAAGTCACTAAGGTTAACATTAGAGAGAGTAACCCAGGGCAACACCAATTGTGACATCAGGAGGAAGATGGCAACCAAGGGCAACACCCATTGTGGTGTCTCGAGGAAGTCACTAAGGTTAAGCTTAAACACTGTAACCCAGGGAAATGCCTCTTGTGGTGTTAGGAGGGAGATGATATCCCAGGGCAACACTCATTGTGTTGTCCAGAAAAAATCACTAAGATTAAGTTTAAAGATGGTAATCCAGGGCAACCTCGATTTTTGTGTCAAGAGGACGTCACTAAGGTTAAGCTTCACGATGGTATCACAGAGCAAAACTCATTGTGATTTCAAGATGAAGATTATAACACAGGTCAACATCCACTGTGATGTCAGGAGAAAATCACTAGCGTTAAGCTTAAAGATGGCAACCCAGGGGAACAACCATTGTAATGTCAGGAGGTTGTCAATAAGGTTACGCTTAAAAAGGATAACTAAAGGCAACACCCATTATGATTCAGAAGGAAGCCACTAAGCTTAAGCTTAGAGATGGTAACCCAGGGCAAAACCAATTGTAGCATCAGGAGGAAGTGTCTAAGGTTAAGAATAAACATGATAAACCAGGGCAACCAATTGTGATATCAGGAAGAAGATGGTAACCCACAGCAACACTCATTGTGGTGTAAGAATGATGTCAATAAGGTTAAGCTTAAAGATGATAACCCAGGGCAGGAACTATTATGTGGTCAAGAGAAAGTCGCTAAAGTTAAGCTTAAAGATGGTAACACAGGGAATACCCATTGTGATGTCAAGAAGAATATGTTAACCCAGGGCAACACCAATTGTGATGTCAGGAGAAAGAGAGGGGACACTACATTGCGATCTCAGGAGGTCAGGAGGACATCACTAATATTAAGCCTAAAGACAAAAACAATGGGCACCACACATTGTGATGTCAAGAGGAAATTGTTAATTGAGAGCAACATCTATTGTGATGTCATGGGGAAGATGGTAACCCAGGAAAATAAACATGGTGATGTCAGAAGGAATTCACTAAGGCTAAGGGTAAAACCAGTAACTCAGGACAACACACATTATGATGACAGAAGGAAGATGGTAACTCATGGCAATACCCATTGTGATATTAGGAGGAAGATAGTAACCCAAGAAAACACCCACTGTGACATCAAGAGGAAGATGGTAATCCAGGGAAACACCCAATGCTGTGTCAGAAGGAAGTCCCTAAGGTTAATTTTAAATAATGTAACCCAGGGTGACACCCATTGTGATGACAGGAGGAAGTCACTGAGGTTAAGCTTAAAGATGGTAACCCAGGGCAACATCCATTGTGATGTCAGTAGGAAGTCACTAAAGTTAACCTTATACATGGTAACCCATTGCAACATGCACAGTGATGTCAGGAGGAAGTCCCTAAGGTTAAGCTTAAACATGGTAACCCAGGGAAACAACCATTGTGATGTCAGGTGGTAGATGGTAACCCAGGGCAACACCCATTGTGATTTCAAAAGGAAGATGATAAACCAGGGAAACACCCAATGTTGTGTCAGGAGTAAGTCTGTAAGGTTAAGCTTAAAGAGTATAACCAAGGGCAACACCTATTATGATGTCATGAGGAAGTCACTAAGGTTAAGTTAAAGATGGTAACACAGGGCAACACCCACTGTGATGTCAGAAGGAAGTTGGCAACCCGGGAAACACCCATTGTGATGTCAGTAGGAATTCACTAAGATTAAGTGTAAAGACAGTAACCCAGGGCAACACACATTGTGATGTCAGGAGAAAGATGGTAACCCATTTCGACACCCATTGTGATGTGAGGAGGAAGATGATAACCAATGGCAACACCCAATGTTGTGTTAGGAGGAAGATCTAAGGTTAAGCTTAAAGATTATAACCCAGGGCAACACCCATCATGATATCAAGAGGAAGTCACTAAGGCTAAAGTTAAACATGGTAACCCAGGGCAACACCACTTGTGATGTCAGGAAGAAGATGGTAACCCAGGGTAACACCCATTGTGATGTCAGGATAAAGTCACTAAAGTTAAACTTATACATGGTAACCCAGGACAATACCCACTTTTATGTCAGGAGGAAGGTAGGAACCCAGGCTAACAATCATTGTGAGGTCAAGAGGGAGTTACTAAGGTTAAGCTTAAAGATGATAACCCAGGGCAACACCCATTGTAGTGTCTGGAGGAAGTCACTAATGTTAAGCTTAAACATGGTAACCCAGTGCAATTCCCATGGTGATGTCAGAAGGAAGATGGTATCACAGGGAAACACCCATTGTTAAGGCAGAAGGAAGTCACTAAGGTTAAGCTTGAAGATGGTAACCCAGAGCTACACCCATTGTACTGTCAGGAGGAAGTCACTAAGGTTGAACATAAAGATTTTAATCCAGGGAAACACCCATTGTGGTGTCTGGAGGAAGTCACTAAATTTAAGCTTAAAGATGATTGCCAAGGATAACATGAATTGTGATGTTAAGATGAAGACTATAATGCAGGGCAACAACCATTGTGAGGCCAGAAGAAAGTCACTGAGGTTAAGCTTATCGATGATAACCCAAGGCAACACCTATTGCGTTGGCAGTAGGAATATGATAGCCCAGAGCAACCACCATTGTGATGTCAGGAGGAAGATGTTAACACAGGGCAACATTCCTGGTGGTGTGAGGAGGAAGTCACTAAAGTTAAGCTTAAAGATGGTAACCTAGGATAGCACCCATTGTGATGTCATGAGGAAGATGGTAACCCAGGGCAACACCCATTGTGATTTCTGGAGAAAGTCACTATGGTGAAGCTTAAAGAATGTGACCCACGGTAACATGCATTGTGATGTCAAGAGGAAGAATGTAACAGAGGGAAACACCCATTGTGCTTTCAGGATAAAGTCACTATGGTTAAGCTTAAAGAAGGTAACCCAGTAAGATGCATTGTGACATCAGGGGGAAGTTGGTAACCCAGAACAATACCCATTGTAATATCAGGAGGAAGTCACTAAGGTGAAGCTTAAAGATGGTAACCCAGGGCAACAACCATTGTGACATCAGGAGGAATTCCCTAAGTTTAATCTTAAAGAGGGTAACTCAGGACAACACCTATTATGATGTCAGGAGGAAATCACTAAGGTTAACCTTAAAGATGGTAAACCAAGGAAATACCCATTATAATGTCAAGAGATAAGGAGGAAGGCACTAAATTTAAGCAAAATATGGTAACCCAGGGTAACACCCATCTTGATGTGAGCAGGAAGTCACTAAACTTAAGCAAAAGACAGTAATGCACAATGAAACCCATTGTGATATCAGGAAGTCGGGAGGAAGTCACTAAGTTTAAGCTTAAATACAGTAACCCAGGGTAACACTGTTTGAGACGTCAGGAGGAAGTCACTAAAATTAAGCTTAAAGATGGTAAGCTAGTGCAACTACCATTATGATCTCAAGATTAAGTCACTAAGTTAAGCTTAAAATGGTAACCCAGGACAATAACCATTGTTATGTCAGAGGGAAGTCACAAAGTTTAATCTAAAAGAGTGTAACATAGGGCAACACTCATTGTGATGTCAGAAGATGGTAATCCAGGGCAACACAAATTGTGAGGTTAAGAATAAGATGGTAAACCAGAATAAAACCAATTGTGATGTCAGGAAGATGTCACTATTATTAAGCTTAAAGACAGTAACCCACGGAAACACCCATTGTGATGTAAGGAAGAAGAGAGTAAACTCTGGCAACACACAATGTGGAATCAGGAAGAATGAACTAAGGTTAAGATTAAAGATGGTAACATAGAGCAACACCATGAAATGTCAGGAGGTAGACAGTAATCCAGGGCAACCCACTTTGTGATGTCATTAGGGATTTGTAAACCAGGGAAACAATCATTGTGATGTCAGGAGGAAGATAGTAACCCTGGGAAACAATCACTGGGCTGTGAAGCGGTAGTCACTAAGGTTAAGCTAAAAGGGGGTAAAACAAGGCAATACCCATTGTGATATCAGGAGGACGTCTCTAAGTTTTAGCTTAAACACGTTAACCCAGGGTAAAACCCAATGTGGTGTCAGCGGTAAGATGGTAACCCAGAGCAACACCCATTGTGATGTCAAGAGACAGTCACTACAGTTAAGCTTAACAATGGTAACCCACAGTTACATGACTTGTGATGTCAGGAGGAAGATGGTAACTCAGGGCAACACCAATTGTGATGTCAGGAGACCGTCACCAAGGTTAAGCCTAAAGATGGTTACCCAGGACAACACCCATTGTGATGTCATTGTGAGGGCAACAACCATTGTGGTATCAGGAGGAACTCACTAAGGTGAAGCTTAAAGATGGTAACCCAGGGCGACATCCTTCATGGTGTCAGGAGGAAATAACTAAGGTTAAGCTTGAAGATAGCAACCCAGAGTGACAACAATTGTGCTGTCAAGAGAAAATCACTACGGTTAAGCTTAACGATGTTAACCCACGGTAACATGCCTTGTGACATCAGGAGGAAGAATGTAACCCAGGGCAACAACAATTGTGATGTCAGGAGGATATCACTAATGTGAACCCAAAATTTGGTCACCCAGGGCTCCACCCATTGTGAAGTCATTGTGAGGGCAACACCTGTTGTCCTGTCAGGAGGAACTCACTAATGTGAAGCTTAAAGATGGTAACCCAGGGCAACATTCCTCGTGTTCTCAGGAGGTAGTCACTAAGGTTCAGGTTAACGATGGTAACCCAGGGCAACACCCATTATGATGTCAGGAGGATCTCACTAAGGTGAAGCTTAAAGATGGTAACCAAGGGTGACATTGTTCATTGTGTCAGGAGGAAGTCCTAAAGTTCAGCTTAAAGATGGTAACCCAGGGTGACAACCACTGTGATGTCAGGAGGAAGTCACTAAGGTTAAGCTTAAAGAAGGTTCAACCAGAGCAGCACCCATCATGATGTCAAGAGTTAAGGAAGAAGTCACCAAATTTAAGCAAAATATGGTAACCCAGGGTAACACACATTGTGGTGTAAGGAGGAAGTCACTAAGGTAAAGCTTAAAGATAGTAACCAAAAGGAACACAAATTGTGATGTCCGGAGGAAGATGTTAACCCAGGGCAACACCCATTGTGATGTCAGGAGAAAGTCACTAAGATTAAGATAAAAGAGGGTAACTCTGGCAACACCCATTATGATGTCAGGCGGACCTCACTAATTTTAAGCTCAAACCCGGTAACCCATGGTAACACCCATTGTGATATCTGGTGATGGTGGTAACTCAGGGCAACAGCCATTGTGATTTCAGGAGAAAGTCACTATAGTTAATCTTAAAGAAGGTAACCCACAGTAAGATGAATTGTGAAGTAAGTTGGAAGATGATTACCCAGGGCAACCCCCATTGTGACGTCAGGAGGAAGTCACTAAGGTCAAGATTAAAGGTGATAACCCAGGGCAACACCAATTATGATGCCTGGAGGAACTCACTAAGTATAAGCTTAAAGAGGGTAACCCAAGACACCACCCATTGTGATGATGTCAGGAGGACGTCACTAAGGTTAAGCTTAAAGATGTTAAACCAGGGCAACATTCATCGTGGTGTCAGGAGGAATTCACTAAGGTTAAGCTTAAAGATGATTACTCAGGGCAACACCCATTGTGATGTCAAAGGGTGAGGAGGAAGTCACTAAATTTAAGCAAAATAAGGTAACCCAGGGTGACACCCATCTTGATGTCAGGAGGAATTCACTAAGCTTAAGGTTAAATATGTTAATGCACAGAGACATCCATTGTGATATCAGGAAGTCTGGAGGAAAACACTAAGTTTAAGTATAAAGACAGTAACCCAGGGCAAAACCCTTTGTGATATCAGGAGGAAGTCACTAAGGTTAAGCTTGTACACAGTAACCAAGGGCAACACCCACTGTGATGTCAGGAGAAAGTCACTAAGGTTAAGCTTAAAGATGGTAATGATGGGCAACATGAATTGTGAAATCATGAGGAAGATTATAAACCAGAGAAACACCCATTGTGATGCCAATATAAAGTTACTTATGTTAAGGTTAAAGACAGTAACCCAGGGCAACACCATTTGTCATGACAGGAGGAAGTAACTGAGGTTAAACTCAAAGATGGTAACCTACGGTAATACCCATTGTGATCTCAAGAAGAAGTCACTAAGTTAAGTTTAAAGATGGTAAACCATAGCAACAGCAATTGTGATGTCAGGAGGATGTCACTAAGTTTAAGCTTAAAGATGGCAACCCAGGGAAACACCCACTGGGATGTCAGGAGGACCTCACTACCTTTAAGCTCAAAGATGGTAAAACAGGGTAACACCCATTTTGATGTCAGGCGGAACACTGTAACCCAGGGCACCATCCATTGTGATGTCCAGAGGAAGTCAAAAAGGTTAAGCTTAAAGATGGTAACCCAGGACAACATCCATTGTGCTGTCAGGAAGAAGTCACTTAAGTTAAGCTTAGAGATCATAACCAAGGTTAACACCCATTGTGATGTTAGGAGGAATTCACTAACGTTAAGCTTAAAGACAGTAATCCGGGCAACACCCATTGTGATTTCAGGAGGAAATCACTAAGGTTAAGCTTAAAGATGGTAACCCAGGGCAATACCCATTGTAATGTCAGGAGGAAGTCACTGAGGTTAATGTTAAAGATGGTAACCTAGGATAACACCCATTGTGATGTCAGAAGGAGGTCACTTAAGTTAAGATTAGAGGTTGTAACCAAGGTCAACACTCATTGTGAGGTCAGGAGTAAGTCAGTAAGTTTAATATTATAGACGGTACTATAGGGCAACAACCATTGCAATGCCAGGAGTAAGTCACTAAGTTTAAACTTAAAGATGGTAACCCAGGGAAACACCCATTGCTATGTAAGGAGGAAGTCACTGAGGTTAATGTTAAAGATGGTAACCCAGGACAACACTCATTGTGATGTCAGAAGGAGGTCACTTAAGTTAAGATCAGAGGTTGTAACCAAGGTCAACGCCCATTGTGATGTCAGGGGTAAGTCACTAAGATTAAGCTTATATATGGTAATACAGGACAACAACCATTGTGATGTCAGGAGTAAGTAATTAAGTTTAAGCTTAAAATTGTAACCCTGGGAAACACCTATTTTGAAGTCAGAAGGAATTCACTAACGTTAAACTTAAAGATGGTAACTCAGGGAAACTCACATCGTGGCATCAGGCTGATGTCACTTGGGTTAAGCTTAAAGATGTTAACCCAGGGCACACCAATTGAGATGTCAGGAGGAAGTCACTAAGGTTAAGCCCATAGTTGATAACCCATAGCAATACCCACTTTGATGTCAGGAGGATGCTGATAACCTAAAGCAACACCCATTCTGATGTCAGGTGGAACATGGTAACCCAGAGCAACACCCATTTGGATGTAGGAGGATGTAACTAAGGTTAAATTTAAAGATGTTTATCTGGGAAAACATCCATTGTGATGTCAGGAGGATGATGGTACCGAGGCAATTACCCATTGTAGTGTCAGGAGGAAGACACTATGTTTACACTTAAAGATGATAACACAAGGCAACACCCATTGTTATGTCACAAGGAAGATGGTAACCCATGTCAGCATCAATTATGGTGTCATGAAGAAGTCACTAAGTTTAAGCTTAAAGATGGCAACCCAGGGCTGCACCCACTGTTGTGCCCAGATGACTTCACTGAGGTTAAGCGTGACACCAGTAATTCAGTGTAGCACACACTGTAGCATCACTATGACATCACCATGGTTAATCTTCAGGATGGTAACCAAGGGCAGCACCCCTGGTGGCCACAGGAGGTCATCACTGAGGTTAAGCATGATGATTTTAGGCCAAAGAAACACCCATGGTGATGTCAGGAGGATGTCACTGAGGTTAATCTTAATGATGGTAACCCAGGGCAACATCCACTGTAGCGTTCAGGAAGACATCACTGAGGTTGGGCTTAATGACGATAACCAAGCTTGCACCCACTGTGGCCTCAGGAGGATGTTGCACAGGGCAACCTTAAGGACAGTAATCCAGGTCAGAATCAACTGTGACGTGAGGAGGACATCACTGAGGTTAAGTTTAAATATGGTAACCCAAGGCAGCACCCACTGTGGTGTCAGGAGGATGTCACAGATGTTAAGCTTACCAAATGTAACCCAGAGCAGCAGCCATTGTGAACTCAGGAGAACGTCACTGAGATTAAGTTAAGAGACGGTAAACAAGGGAATAACCCACTGTGATGTCAAAAGAAGTCAGTGTGGTTAAGCTTAAAGACCGTGACCCAGGGCAAAACCCACAATGACATGAGGAGGACGTCACTGACATTAAGCTTAAAGATGATAACCCAGAGCAAAACCCACTGTGACTTCAAGAGGACATCACCATATTTGAGTTTAAAGACAGTAACGCAGGTCAATAACCACCATTGACGTCAGGAGGATGTCACAGATGGTAAGCTTAAGGATGGTAACCCAGGGCAGCACCCACTGTGACTTGAGGAGGACCTCATGGAGATTAAGCTTAAAGATGGTAACCCAGGACAACACCCACTGTGGCGTAAGGGTGACATCACTGAGGTTGAGTTTAAAGACGGTAATGCAGGGCAAAACCCACTGTGATGTCATGAGGACTTAACTATCATTAAAAATGAAGATAGTAACCAAGGAGAAAACCCCATGTGACATCAAAAGAATGACACTAAGTCTAAGCTAAAAGATAGTAAAAAAAGGGAAAAACCCACAGTCAGGTAAAAGGACATCACAGATGTTAAGTGTAAAGTTGGTAACCCAGGGCAGTACATGCAGTGAGGTGAGGAGGATGTCACTGAGGTTAAGCTTAAAGACGGTATCCCAGGGCAATACCCACTGTGGGGTTATGAGGACATCACGAAGGTTAAGCTTAAGACTGTACACTAGTGCTAAACCTACTTTTACATCAAAAGGACGTCACTGGGGCTAAACTCAAAGAAGGTAACCAAGGGAGAAATCCACTGTGACATCAAAAAGATGTCACTGAAGTTAAGCTTACAGATGGTAACCCAGGGCAAAACCCACTGTGAGTTCAGGATGAGGTCATGGAGGTTAACCTTAGAGATGATAACTTAGGGCATCACTGAGGTTGAGCTTAAAGATGGTTACCCAGGGCAACACCCACTGTGATGTCATGAGGACATCATGAAGGTTAAGCTTAAGACGGTAAAGCAGGGCAAAACCCAATTTTAAGTCAAAAGGACATGACTGAGGCTGAGCTAAAATACGGTAACCCAGGGCAAAAGCCACTGTGAGTTCTGGAGGATATTAGGGAGGTTAAGCTTAAAGATGGTAACCCAGGGCAACACCCACTGTGACCGTAGGAGAACATCACTGAGGTTAAGCTTAAAGACAGTAACTCAGGGTAAAACTCACTGTGACGTCAGGAGGACGTCACTGAGGTTAAACCTAAGGACGGTAACCCAGGACAGCATCCACTGTGATATCAGGAGGACATGACTGATCTTAAACCTAACCAATGTCACCGAGGGCTACACCCACTGTGGCATCAGGAAGACATCACTGAGGTTAAGTTTAACAAAGGTAACCCAGGGCAACACCCATTATTACATCAGGAGGACATCAGAAAGCTTAACCTCAAATATGGTAACCCAGGGCAACAGCCGATGTGACCTCAGGAAAACATCACTGAGGTTAAGCTAAAAGATGGTAACCAAGCTAATAACCCACTGTGACATCAAAAGGATGTCACTGAGGTTGAGCTTAAAGATGGTAACCCAGAGCAAAACCCACTGTGACATCAGGAGGACATCACTGAGATTAAGATTAAAGTTGGTAACCAGGTCAAAAACCCACTGAGATATCAAAAGAATGTCATTGAGGCTAAGCTATAAGACGGTAACCAAGGGAAAAACCCACTGTGACTTCAAAAAGACGTCAGTGTGTTTAAGGTTAAAGACAGTAACCCAGGGCAAAACCCACTGGGATTTTAAGAGGCTGTCATGGAGGTTAAACTAAAGATGGTAAGCCAGGGCAAAACTCACTGTGACATAAGGAGGATGTCACTGAGGATAAGCTTAAAAACTGTAACCCAGAGCAAAACCCACTGTGACATCAGGAGAATGTCACTGAGGTTAAGCTGAAATATGGTTACCCTGGGCAGTACCCACTGTGGTGTCAGGAGGACGTCATAGAGGTTAAGCTTACCGAATGTAACCCAGAGTAGCACCCAATGTGATGTCAGGAGGATGTCACTGAGGTTAAGCTAAAAGACAGTAACTAAGGGAAAAACCCACTGTGACGTCAAAAAGATGTCAGTGTGGTTAACCTTAAAGACAGTAACCCAGGACAAAACCCACTGTGATTTCAGGAGGCCATCACAGCGGTATAGCTTAAAGATGGTAATGCAATGCAACACTGAATCTGACTTCAGTAAGACGTCAATGAGAATGTGCTTAAAGATGGTAACCGAGGGCAATACTCACTTTGTTGTCATGAGGACATCAAGGATGTTAAGCTTAGCAATGGTAACCTGAGGCAATACCCACTGTGAGGTCAACAGGAAGTCGAGTAGGTTAAGCTTAACAACGGTAAGTAAGGGTAACCCACACTGTGATGTCAGGCGGATGTCACTGAGGTTAAGCTTAAAGATGGTAACACAGGATAAAACCCACTGTGGCATCAGGAGAACGTCAATGAGATTAAGATTAAAGACAGGAACCCAGAGCAATTCCTAATGTGACCTCAGGAGGATGCCACTGAGGTTAAGCTTAAAGACGATAACACAGGGCAACACCCAATGTCATGTGAGGAGGACGTCACGGAGGTTAAGTTTAGAGACGGTAAATCAGAGCAACACCCTCTATAACATCAGGAGGAAGTCACTGAGATTAAGGTTAAAGACGGTAACCCAGGGACAAACCCAATGTGACATCAAAAGAACATCACTTAGGCTAAGCTTAAGATGGTAAACAAAGGAAATGCCCACTGTGATGTTAAAGGATGTCACTGAGATTAAGTGTAAAGATGGCACCCCAGCACAAAATGTACTGTGAGGTAAGGAGGATGTCACTGATTTTAAGCTTAAAGATGGTATCCCAGGGCAATACCCATGGTAGCGTAAGGAAGATATCACTAATGTTAAGCTCAAGATGGTAAACTGGGTGATAACCCACTTTAACATTAAAAGACGTCACTGAGGTTAAGCTTAAGGACGGTAACCCTGGGAAAAACTCGCTGTGACATCAAGAGAACAACATGGAGGTTAAGCTTAAAGATGGTAACCCATGGAAACACCCCCTGTGGAATCAGGGTGACATCAATGAGATTAAGCTTAAAGGCAGGAACCCAGAGCAAATCCCAGTGTGACTTCAGGAGGATGTCACTGAGGTTAAGCTTAAAGATGATAACACAGGGAAATACCCAATGTCACGTGAGGAGGATGTCACAGAGGTTAAGCTTAGAGACGTTAACCCAGGGCAACACTCTCTATGACATGAGAAGGAAGTCACTGAGATTAAGATTAAAGACAGTAACGAAGGGGAAAACCCACTGTGACATCATAAGAATGTCACTTAGGCTAAGCTAAAAGATGGCAAATAAGGGAAATGCGCACTGTGATGTAAAATGATGTCACTGAGGTTAAGGGTAAAGATGGTAACCCAGTGCAAAACATACTGCGAGGTAAGGAGGATGTCATTGATTTTAATCTTAAAGATGGTATCCAAGAGCAATACCCATGGTAAAAAAATGAAGACATCACAAAGGTTAAGCTCAAGATGGTAAACCAGGTCAAAACCCACTTTAACATCAAAAAGACGTCACTGAGGTTAAGCTTAAAGACAATTACCTAGGGCAAAACCCACTGTGACATCAAGAGGACAACATGGAGGTTAAGCTTAAAGATAGTAACCCATGGCAACACCCCCTTTGGAATCAGGGTGATGTTAATGAGGTTAAGCTCAAAGACAGTAAGCCTTGGCAAAATCCACTGTGAATTCAGGAGGACATCACTGAGGTCAACCTTAATGATTGTAACCCAGGGCAACAACCAGTGTGACATTAAGAGGACATCACTGCCTTTGAGCTTAAAGACGGTAACTCAGATCAAAACCTACTGTGATGTCAAGAGGATATCACTGAGATTAAGCTAAATGACCATAACCAAGGGAAAAACCCACTGTGAAGTCAAAAAGATGTTACTGAGGTTAAGCTTAAAGGCAGTAATCCAGGGCAAAACCAACTGTGATGTCAGTAGGATGCCACTGAAATTAAGCTTAATGAAGGTAATGCAGGGCAACACCCACTGTGGTGTCAGGAGGACGTCACTGAGGTTAAGCTTAATGAAGGTAACCCTGGACAACACGCACTGTGATAGAGGTTAAGCTTAAAGACAGTAACCCTGGGCAATACACAATGTAACATCAGGATGATGTCACTGAGGCTCAGCCAAAATAGAGTATACAAGGGGAAATCCCACTTATGTCAAAAAGGCATCACTGAAGTTAAGCTTAAAGATGATAACCCAGGGCAAAACAGACTGAGTTCAGGTGGTAGTCACAGAGGTTAAGCATACGGATGGTAGCCCAGAGCAAAGTCCACTGTGACATCAAGAGAACTTCACTGAGGTTAAGATTGTAGACGGTAACCAAGGGAAATATCCATTGTGACATCAAAGGAACGTCACTGAGGCTAAGCTAAAAGAAGGTATCCATGGGGAAACACACTGTGACATCAAAAAGACATCATTGCGGTTAAACTTAAAGGCAGTAACCCAGGGAAAAACCCACTGTGATGTTAAGAGAAAGTCCATGATGTTAAGTTTAAAGACAATAACCCAGGGCAACACCCACTGTGACATCAGGACGATGTCATGAGGTTAAGCTAAAAGAGGGTAACCATGGGAAAAACCTTCAGTGATGCCAAAGAACGTTACTGAGGCTAAGCTTAAAGACGGTAACCAAGAGCAATACCCACTGTGACATCAGGAAGATGTCACTGAGGTTAATCTAAGAGACAGAAACCAGGGGAAATACCCACTGTGAGGTCAAAAGAATGTCACTGAGGCTAAGCTATAAAATGGTAAACAAGAGGAAAATTCGCTGTGATATCAAAAGGACGTCACTGAAGTTAAGTTTAAAGATGGTAACCCAGGGAAAGACATATTGTGATGTCAGGAGGATGTCACTGAGGTTAAGTGGAAAGATGGTAAGCTAGGACAACACCCACTATGGTGTCAGAAGGAAGTCACTGAAGTTAACTTTAACAAAGGAAATCCATGGCAACTCCTGTGGTGGCTTCAGAAGGACATCACTGAGGTTACGTTTAATGATGGTAACCCAGGGCAACACTCACTGTGGCTTCAGAAGAATGTCACTTGAGGTTAAGCTTAAGGATGGTAATGCAGGGCAACAGTCACTGTGGCATCATGATGACGTTACTGAGGTTAAGCTTATTGATGGAAGCTCAGGGCTACACATTCTGTGGAGTCAGGAGGACATCACTGACATTAAACATAGTGATCCTTACCTAGTGCAACATGGGCTGTGGTATATGGAGATCGCCACTCAGGTTAAGCTTAATGACGGTAATCCAGGATCGTGCCCACTGTGTCCACAGGAGGATGTCACTGAGATTTAGCTTAAAGATGGAAACTGAGGGCAGCACCGAATGTGACGTCACTTACATTAAGCTTAATGATGATAAAACAGGGCTGTATCGCCCTGTGGCATCAGTGGGATCTCACTGAGGTTAAGCTAAAGTTGTTAACACAGGAAAGAAAGCACCCATTATAGCATCAGGAATACATCACTAGGGTTAAGTTTAAAGATGGTACCCAAGGGTAACACCCATTGTGATGTCAGGAGGAACATGGTAACCTAGGGAGAAACCCATTTGATGGCAGGAGAAAGTCATTAAAATTGAATTTAAAGATGGTAACCCAGGGCAAAATCCATTGTGATCTAAAGAGGAAATCACAAAGAGTAAGTTTAAAAACGATAACCCAGGCTTGGAGCCTGTGGCTCAATGGGCTAAGACGCCAGCCATGTACACCTGAGCTGGCGGGTTCGAATCCAGCCCCAGGACCCGCCAAACAACAATGACGGCTGCAACCAAAAAATGGCCGGGCGTTGTGGTGGGCGCCTGTAGTCCCAGCTACTTGGGAGGCAGAGGCAAGAGACTCACTTGAGCCCAGGAATTGGAGGTTGCTATGAGCTGTGATGCCATG
>CAUYON010206858.1:0-19430 GCA_963573935.1 Arctocebus calabarensis | reverse complement strand
CAGATATAAAAGATCTCTGATTATTAGTTGTTGCTGATAACAAATTTAGCTATGTAGATCCATAGGTTCACTACTGTAAATAAAAGTGCAATTCTGCAAAGAAGATACTTTTTTATGTTTACAGATAATTTTTTTTTTTTTGTAGAGACAGAATCTTACTTTGTTGCCCTTGGTAGAGTGCCCTGGCATCACCCAGCTCACAGCAACCTCCAACTCCTGGGCTTAGGCGATTCTCTTGCCTCAGCCTCCCGAGTAGCTGGGACTACAGGCGCCCACCACAACGTCTGGTTATTTTTCTGTTTTGCAGTTTAGCGGAGGCTGGGATTGAACCCACCACCTTCGGTATGTGGGGCCGGTGCCCTACTCGATGAGCCACAGGCGCCGCCCTACAGATAAAATTTTAAATCAAGTTACTGTGTTTTTGGAAAGTGTCAGTGTCATGATTTTGTTAGCCAACTCTTCATCACTTGGTCAGTATTTATTAAACTCACAATTATGCTGTTCCCTTCTCTAGCTAATGCTTTAGACACTGAACCTTAAAATGACACTATGGCTTAAATGACCCCAAATACTCTTCAATTACATTCTGTGGAATAAGACATACCCAGTAAATTATCACCTATAAAATTAAGGAAATACAGCTTTTGCTATATTTTTATTCCTTATTTACACTTTTTGCCCACTCCCTTTGAAGCTATTTCTTTTTCTTCCCTTCCATGAGTTAGGGAAGACTCTGATATGTCAATTTTTATCTTTCTCATCATTTTACAGATAGACAGTGCAGCTGTGGGTTGGAAATATAAGTCTCTAATCTCCCCTTTGAGCCAGTGATCGATCCTAAAATACAAGAAATGCATGTTAAAAACACATTTATATTTATTTTAGAAACAGTTGGATGAAAATATTTCAGATGGTATGTGAATTCAGCCCACTGTACTCCATGATTGCACTAATGTACACAGCTATGATTTAATTAAAAAAATTCAGAAAAAATTAAGTTCACAAATACTGTTTTAGATAAAACTTAGAAGATAAAAATTATAGTCAGAGCAAAGGCATCATTATATATCATGTGGCTTCTGGAAAATACCTCATGCCTTCATGAAAGAATAAAAGTAAAAAGGGTAAATGACATCTTAGTATTATGGTGAAAATGATTCTGACATTAGGGACCCCCTCAAAGAGCTGCTGAGTCTTTGAGAACTGCTGCTGGGTAAGAGGGAACTGAGCAGGGCTGACAGGGAGGAAAAGAAAAAGCCTAACTATTTAGAATCTGTTTTTCAATTTTAATGGAGGTCATAATTTTAAGGGAGAGGGATGAGAAGGACAAGAGAGTCCCATATTGTCAGGCCTAGCTTCTCTGAGTAGGCAAGCTTAGAGGAATTGGGATGAGGCCTTACTCAGGAACACAGAACATGTCTGCTGAAGCACATCTTTATGTGTGCGTGATTTTAAGTAGACTCTCCACAGCAGAGGCTTGTTGGCCTGGGTATGCCTGTCATGGAGAGCTGGGGACACCTAACAGTCATTAATCAGTATGAGGCCTTTTAAAGGTGAAAAAGGAGAAAGAACAGGAACAAAGTGCATGTGACATCTGATTCTTTTTCAAATCATACAACAAATAAAAAACCCTGGTGAGTATGTATTTCTTTACCTCTGTGTATCCATTATAGTTTCTTGTTCTCATCCTGACATGTCCATTTCCTTGTCTCGGTGGCCCTAAGTTTAATAAGGTAGTGCTGGGGAGTCAGCGGCAGTAATACTGCCTGGAAAGGAATGTGATGTTTGGAAAGAGCAGGTGCCCACTGACTCATTTTCTCTCCATCAAATCCTAACTGGCTCATTGACAGTTTCTGCTGCTTTATAGTTCTTCACCCTTCCCCCTCTATCCCATTAGGAGGACTGACAACAAAACCAAGGATACAAACAAACACCCATAAAACTCAATAGCAGCACAATCCACTAGAACTTTCTGCAGTGATGGAAATGTTCCACATCCGTGCTTGCAGTATGGTAGCCACTACATAGACGTGGCTGTTGAATCTCAGAAATGCAGCTAGTACAGCTAATGAATTGAGTATTTTAATTTAACTTAAACTTAGATAGCCACATATGGCTTGTATCTACTATATTTGGTATGTCTTTAGGAATTAATGGCTTTGATCAATCTTTTTAGTTCTATCTTTTGTCTATGTACTCCCAGACTCCTTAGGTTTTAATTTTCTTTACTCTGTAGCACTTATTAATATTGTTTTCTCTGGTGAAATATTTTTCATCACTTAAATTGCAATTTTTACGCCATCTATTTTGCTAAACTTCTCTAGTCTTTTGAAGCAAAATTGTTCACATAGGATTTTGTTCATGCTACCAATAGAACACCTGCCAAGTTGTGGTTTTGTATAGATAGGATTGTTTTTCCCCTGAATGCCCAACACAAATGCTGCTGGCCACATACAGCTACCTAAGTTTAAAGGAGTTAAAATGAGATGAGATTAAAAATTCATTTCATTATTTCCACTTGCCACTTCGATTCAGTAGCCAGACTGAATAGCACAGAGATAGACCACTTCCATCATTGCATAGATTTCAAATGGCTAGCACTGATGGAATTATCCAAAGCAATTATCCTTTGTGTCACTAGGATGTTCAGTGTTGGGAAGAGTGGTAAACAGTCACCCTATCAGGCCATGTCAAGAAGACAGGGCCTGTGGACACATTTAATGCTAGTATGTGAAAGCTTGAAGCAAAAACTAAAGGATTAGGATATGGGAAAAAGACTGCAAAATACCAAAGTCTCTTCATATGGTAATAACGAAGACACAACCAGAAGTTATATACCTGATGGGTAAGCAGATCAAGGCCAAAGACAGGGAGAATGTGCCAGAAAAAATGGGAGCACTAAGGTTGTAACTCAAAGGATTTTATTGGGCAATTGTCTTGCACCCCCATTAAATGACTGGGAATCTTAAGAGATACTGATTCTATCAGAAGAAAATGCTAACCAAATATGAAAAAGAATGGAGCAAAATGTAAATGAAAATCACGTATTTGAGATATAAAATATATAAGTTATAAACCACATCTACACTGAAGTGAAAGTCTATGCTCCATCAGCAAGGCCATAGTCTAGGTAGAGAGTTCTTGTAGTCATCTACATGGATGACTAGATAGAATGATAGGACAGTGCTGAATAAAGATGGACAAAAGATGGAGACCAGCAGGAAGGGTGATGAATTCTGATAGAAGGATAGGACAGTGCTGAATTAAAACAAAAGATGGGGCCCACTAGGGAGAGCGATGAATTCTGATAGAACGATAGGTCAGTGCTGAATCAACACGGGCAAAAATGGGGTCTACTAGGAAGGGCGATGACTTCTGATAGGATGATAGGACAGTGCTGAATTAATACGGACAAAAGATTGGGCCTACCAGGAAGGGTGATGAATTTTGATAGAATGATAGGACATGCTGAATAAAGATGGACAAAAGATGGAGCCCACCAGGAAGGGAGATGAATTCTGATAGGATGATAGGACAGTGCTGAATTAATACGGACAAAAGATGGGGCCTACCAGGAAGGGTGATGAAATCTGCTAGAATGATAGGACAGGGCTGAATTAATACAGACAAAAGATGGGTCCTGCCAGGAGGGGTGATGCATTCTGATAGAATGATAGGACAGGGCTGAATTAATACGGACAAAAGATGGGGCCTACCAGGAAGGGTGATGAATTTTGATAGAATGATAGGGCTGTGCTGAATATGGACAAAAGATGGAGCCCACCAGGAAGGATGATGAATTCTGATAGCACAGTGCTGAATTAATATGGAGAAAAGATGGAGCCCACCCTGATGGGTGATGAATTCTGCTAGAACGATAGCACAGTGCTGAATAAAGACAGACAAAAGATGGAGCCCACCAGGAAGGATGATGAATTCTGATAGAAGGATAGGACAGTGCTGAATATGGAGAAAAGATGGAGCCCACCAGGAAGGGCGATAAATTTGGCTAGAACGATAGGGCAGTGCTGAATCAATACGGACAAAAGATGGGGCCTACTAGGAATTGTGATAGAATGATAGGACAGTGCTGAATCAATACGGACAAAAGATGGAGCTCACCAGGAAGGGCGATGAATTCTGCTCTGCTTTAAATGGCCATGTTCTTCCCAGTAGGAATCTTCCATTTGCTTAATGCTGGGTAGGTACATTGATGTTTATCAAGTAGAAGAGCAGATGCCCTCTGAATAAACATGCTGTATTTCTGCTGCTTGTAATCTGAGCACACTTCCTCATCACAATTCATTGACTTCAGCCCTGAATACTCAGACAACTGTCCTCACGTTAATGTACAATCACTGGGCATCCTGCATACTGCTGGGAGCTTTGGAGATAATGTGTAGATCCTCAACCTGAAATAGCTTAGAATTTTGGTAGGAAACTAAGAACCACGCACTTAAAAATATTAGCACAAATCTGGTACAGTATATGTTAACTATGAGATGAATGGTATAGACATTAAGTGCTAGGCCAGTTCAGAGGAAGGGGGGGTGTTTTCCAGCTGGTGTGATCCAGCTGTTGTGATTAATCAGCAGAAGGATGCCCTGGGGGAATGGTAGACAGGTTTGTTTTCTGAGGTCTTTACTGCTACAGTAAGCCATTCCAGGGAGGGAGGAAAATGACTCCAGTGAAAAAAAGTCTTACTCTGCTGCCTTTCCTAGAAGAGTGTTGGCAAGTGAACTCTCCATTGTAATTCAATGACCAGCAGCTTGACACAACTGTCACAGATTCTCTTTATTTTTTGTTTCTGGGTGTGAATTAAGTACTCTGGGAAGCTGCAGACAATTTAGTTACCAATGCACTATCCTGGTATGTGTTTCTTGTGGATTATAAAAGGCCCCCTTATTAAATGTGTCCTTGTGAAACATCTGGATTCTCATGACTTCTTTGTAGTTCATGGCAATGCAGAGTAAGCCCTGGATTTGAGGTCCAGTTTTGCTGTGTGCCGGCTGTGTGACCTTGGACAAGTCAGTTCTTATGGTCTTTCCCTCACAAGTTTCTGCTTTTATTCTCGAGTATGTAAGTGTTAAATGACAGCACAAGTGACAGTTTATCCAGTAGTTACCAGTCGGTTTAATAAGATCCAGAATCTTGTTTCTCTATTTTCTTTTTCATCGGATAATTCTGTCTCTAGATTTCCTGTGTATATATATTGCGTTATACTATCTCTTGAAAAGAAAGACAATAAAACCTTGATAAGGACCACCTCAAATAAATTTAAATATTTACTGGGAAGCATCTAACCTAAATTCGATGTCCATTATGGCTATGCTGTGAGATGCAGGTTTTGTAGAGATGGGAGATTGTCAGGTTGAGGCCAAGACTCGTCATTATTCCTTCTCTTCTACTTTTAGTTATATAGATCTGAGTTTCTTATCTATATCATTCTTTATGAAGAACTTTTTTTCAGTAGAGATGTCTGTTTTTATGTCCTCTTTTACTGTAATTTTAGTATTTAGAGAAGCCTATAATCTTGCATCAGAAGTTATGTGAATGATTTTATCCTTGTGAAATATCCTTTACTTGGTTTCTTATTTTAAACACCATGAAAATGAAGTTGTATAGTCTTCCTTTGCAATATGCCACCACTCAGCTTCGGTGAATATCAGTAATTTTCATGTGTTTTGTTTTCTTATGTAGACTTGATCTTTCCGTATTTGATTTGTTAGCTTTGAATGATACACTTTGATACCCTATAATCATATAAAGCTAATTTTACTTTCTATCTTTTTACCAAAGCCATCTGCTCCCATTTTGTGTTAGGTAAAGGATTTCCACTTTGTCGGAGCGTATACAATTTACCATCCATTCTGTCAACTTGACATTTTGTTTGCTA
The DNA here is from genome assembly GCA_963573935.1 of Arctocebus calabarensis. Taxonomy (NCBI): domain Eukaryota; kingdom Metazoa; phylum Chordata; class Mammalia; order Primates; family Lorisidae; genus Arctocebus; species Arctocebus calabarensis. The sequence goes on along the minus strand of CAUYON010206858.1, from coordinate 13,534 downwards.
GATTGGCAATTACTCTTTCCACCTGGTTCATCCTTCTCTAGTGTTCTCAAGAAGGCGCTTCTACACAATATTCACAAAGTTTCTTGCAACCTCAATCTCCTTTTCTCCTCCTCAGTCTGGTAGCTGGGACTATAGATGACCACCAGGTACCTTTCTAATTTTTATATATATATATATTTTAGTAGCGATGGGATTCTTGCTCTTGCTCAGGCTGGTTTGGAACTCCTGAGCTCAAAGGATCCTCAAAGTCCCAGAGTCCTAGGACTACAGATATAAGCCACCATGCCTGGCCTGCAACAGTTTACTTTGGATATGCTGTTTGGGGGGATTGAAAGTGAGGAAAATATAACACTGGATGAAAAAAAAACCTAGAGTTGCTGAATAATCTGAGTCTAAGAATATGTGTATGGGACTTCTGGGAATGTGTGTTTTGGGGTGGATAATAAGGAATGGAGGAAAGGTGTTGTGGGGTCTATGGGAGTGATCAGAGTGTTATCAACTTCTGTTCCTCCCCCTTAGCCTTCTCTTAGTGATGGAAACTTAGGGTATCTGCACCTGTGAAACCTGGAGCACATCCAGACCCCAATAAGCCTTGCAAAGTCAACATGGCCAACAACAGTCAAGATGAGAGGTTAATCACAGACACAACTCCCTTCACTATAGCCCCAAAGAAAATGAAATACTTAGGAATATACCTAACAAAAGAAGTAAAAGACTTCTATAAAGAAAATTATGAAAACTTAAGAAAGGAAATAGTAGAGGACTTTAATAAATGGAAGAACATACCATGCTCATGGCTGGCAAGAATCAACATTGTCAAAATGTCTATACTTCCCAGAGCAATTTACTGAATCAACACCATCCCTATTAAAATACCAACATCCTACTTTCGAGACCTCCAAAAAATGATTCTGCATTTTGTGTGGAACCAGAAAAAAACCCTGTATAGCTAAGGCAGTTCTGAGTAATAAAAACAAAGCTGGGGGTCTCACCATTCCAGACTTCAGGCTGTACTACAAAGTCATAGTGGTCAAGAAATAGAGACATAGACATTTGGAATTGTATAGAAACCCAGGAAATGAAATTAACAACTTACAATCACCTAATCTTCAACAAACCATGTTGATACTCTTGAACTCACATTCATTTTTCAGACAATAAACAGATTTCTGCAGCCTGTATATTGTTCTATATTCTCACAGAGTTTCATAAAAGATACATTTATTCTTTTGCATTTTCCCATATCTTTTAATACCTTCATTTTCTATCCGTTTCTCTTCAGATTTATGAACTAAGATCTTAATTCTTAAAGCTGAAACATTTTCTCTCAGCTTTCACACATGTAAATCTTTGTCTACATTATAATTCTTCCTGCCATATCCAAGCTTATTAAAATATGTTCACATTTTTGTTGATGGATTGTTCCCTTAATAACATTTTTGTAAACACTTTCCCTTTGGCTACTTTAATTTGCTTTTGTACTTATTTTACAATCCTTACAAGACTATGGATTTTGAAAACACCGAATAAGGGCTTCTGACACTAAGAAAAATGGATTTAATGAAACCAAAGGTTTTAATGAAACCAATTCATTTGACTTCTGAGAATGTCCTTCTTTTGTAAAGCCATCATAAAATCATAATAGAAGGCACTTCTTGGTGGTAAGAGGAATTGTTTGAAATGTTGACTTGGTATGTAGAAGAGTCATTTTAGGATAAAATTTAAGAATACTTTTAGATTTCTACGGAAGTTGTGAATATAGCCCAGAGTATTCCCATGTACTCCACACACAGTTACCTCTCTCAGTAACTTCTAATTCTGACAAGGTACCTCTGCCAGAACTAATAAACAAATACCAATGCATTATATTAACTAAAACTCATACATTGCTCAGATTTTGTTTGTTTTAAGCAAATGTCATGAAACCATTTTGATAAGAGAAAAATTTTTATGGTGTATATTTTCAAGTTGACCACTTCACTCAGAAAAAGATAGACCCAGAAGAAAGTTTTCAGATCACAATTTTAAGATGATGTTTTCAAATTTATTAGCTATGTGATCTCTTATCCTTACTTCTTTTATGTAAAAGTGAGCAGACTATCATACCTCTCTCATATACTGGTGATGAGCATTAGATTAAATGTTACAGATGATATTCTTAGTGTGGAGACTGGAACATAGTACATTCTTAATACATTTTGGCTATTTATTTTTACCATTATTACTACATTTTAAGGCAGGGAGCAAGCAGCCTGAGAGTGTTCAGAATAACTCAGAGAATGTTTGTGTTGCTTTAGAATGATCAGTTTGTTCACAGAGCCACTATTCACCACATCTTCAGGTATAGTTTGCCCTAACTCATCTAAAAAAAAAAAAAAAATAGACCATTATATATCCAGCAGTGAAAACTAAATGGGTGACCTTTCCTTAACACTTATGATTTTCAAAGCACTTGTCTCCTCATTATCTCACAGGTATTTAGGGTAGCTGAGTGGCCAAATGTCATATAGACAGGAGACTTCTTTCTATCCCCAATAAGGACATTAATTTATCTCTACTTAACTTTGGCTTTTCCCTTCTATTCACCCACTAGTTAAAAATCCTTATCCTAAGTTCTAAATCACACTAGTTTTACTTAAGTTAGTTGTACTCGAAGAAGACTTGTACTATGTAAATTTCACCTATCAGGTTTGGAGACATAGCCAAAACCATTAACATAAAGTACCTCAGAGCAAATGGGATTGGAGGAGGCAGAACACAAAAGACAAGATGGAGATTATTTTTTCTTTATATAACTTTTCTTTGTGCTAATACAATGTTCAAATATTATTTATAAGTAATGTGTTTAATGTATTATAAAGGCATTATAAATTCACAAGTGCAAAGATTTGTTTTTCAGATTATTCATCCTGATAAAAATAAAACTATTCAGAACTTTCATTGAGGTACTTAAACAACAAAATATTAGAAAAAAAGAAAAATAATCGAATGCATTTTTCTTTATTACACAATCATTGCCGATGGACTGATAGAATCTAATTTACATCTCCTGAATTAAATCTGATCTTTTCTTGGAGAGTAGTGAGGGGTGGTGCGGGTAGATAGGAAACAGAGTATGCTTTAAAAATATAAAACCTAGAAAAGCTTAATTTAAAAGCTCCTTGTGTGTCAAATGGCTATTAAACATGATTTTCATGATTTTAACGTAAGTGATTCTGAACTAGCATATGCTCTAACTTTCTTTTAAGTTGCATATGGATTTAAAATGTTGGGAGAAAAGATCACTAGGAAAATATGGTTTTGGTTTTGAAAAAATTCCAAATGTTTAAAAAGTAGTTTTCAAACCAACCATATCCATATGCATCCAGGTTTTCCCATCCTCACTACTAAAGGATGAAAAGACCTTGAATTGGGGCAAAGTGGATGGAGATGTGATACATATGCTGTAAAACTAAAAATCAGTTGATACTCTTGGGAATTGGTTAAAAAATTAAATTTGGTCCTTATGGCAACTTAACCAAAGGCATCTAACACTTTTATTCTTAGCGATTTAGGATCATGGATGATATTAATCTTCACAAAATGATCTTATGACCATTTCCAGAAATGGAAAAATGCAGAAATTGAAAATGTACATAATAGTTATTTTATTTTGCTCCAAGTCCTGTTACGATCTGTGGAAAGCAATGTTCCAGAGGAATGAACAGTTTGATGAACTACGGCATGAAATATCACTTTCAATCCTTTATGAGATAAATTGATAATAAATGAACATCTTTGGCATCTGGCTCCCAGATGCAGGGAAGATTCCCTCATAGCAACTAGAAACCAAATATATGCATGTGCATGCTTTTAAAAAATATATAAAGACATTAAATTCTGTCAAATGGTTATTTTTAAAATAAATAATTTTGAAAAGAGAAGTTTTATAATTTTTTAACTAACAATAATAAAATGCAAAGCTACATTGGGCAATTAGTTACTAAATGTTTTTCTAAAGAACAGATGAAATATATTTTATTTTTCTTTTTGTTTTAAATTAATTTAAATCAATAGTTGCAAAACACATCAAACATTGCTGCAAAAAACAAAATATGTATGTCATCAATGATTTCCATACATTGAATAATCAAGATTATTTCCACACATGCCCTTGGTAGTCCACTAAAAGTTAATTGTAATGGATTTTCAATTAGACTCTGAAATGAACAAACCATTTCCTTATATTTTAGTCTCTGCTTGTTTCTTCTATTTTTACTACCTAGATACTCTTTATAAAATTTCTCTTTTATCATTTCAATTTTGTAGAACCCTAAAGCAATATCTTTGTGTGTATTGGGGAAATACAAAATTATTTTATTTTCCTCAACATCAATGATGCTGTCAAGTAATTTCAATGACGAAGATAATATTTTAGCCTAAGAATGAGATTTCTATAAGACTAATGTTATTTTATGGCATTAGTCATGTGACGTTTTCATATAGTCGTATTTTAGATGTCACTGCATTCTTTTGCTCTTTCCTTGTGGGAGAATAGAGGATTCCTCTTCACACTTTTTCATTTATTATAACTTCTCCTGCAGGACAACTCACAAATAAATTTCTTGTAATCAAACATATGCAAAAATCCAAAGTATAAGTAAGTGTCTGGGAGAGGGGGAAATTGAACTGTAGTGAGTTTAAATTATATACTGTGCATGACCCTGAAAGTTATACACCCTGACTTTGGATAGAGACGTAGTCAAGTGATAGATTCCCCTTTATCTTCTTAAGCAATACAGGCATCTGTCCTTGGAAGAGCGGCATGGGTGTGTGTGGGAAGGGGTGACATCTTAGAAAGCTACTGGAGTTAAGTGGAGGTTGATTGAGCCAAATGAAATTATAACTTTCTTAAAAGATACCATAGCTTCTGTCACATTTATTTATTTATTCCTTTCTATTTACTACCAATCTATTTTGTTTTACACGTGGATGCCAAACACCTATTGCATATTAGACATTGTTCCAGGAAATCAAATATATGAATTAACAAATCAGAGGACCTTTCTTCATGTAAGAAAAATCTGTCACAAAATGATCTTATGACCATTTCCAGAAATGGAAAAATGCAGAAATTGAAAATGCACATAATATTGTTATTTTATTTTGCTCCAAGTCCTGTTACGATCTGTGGAATGATCTTAAGGATTATTCATTCCTTAAGTCTGATGACTGTAATAGGGATGCTGCAATAAATGGTCTATAAAATGAGTGAGCTTCATAGACACTGATGTTGAAACTCCATTGTGTAATTCTGCAGTTTCCTGTGTGGATATTCTGTGTTTCTTACTAAAAAGAAAAATATAATCATGCTAGTTTCATTTCTAAATGTTCAGTCCCTTTTCTAGAAGGAGATATGTATGCTGTTTTAAAATCACTAAATCAGAATTTGAAAAATTATTCCTGACTTTCCTCTGGATGTTTTGAATGCAGCATAAATAATGTTTCAAAACACATAGGCTCAAGCACGGCAAATGAAATTATAAAGTAATTGGTTAATTGCAGGTAAAATTGGCCATTCACCTCTTTTACTGAAAAAGCAAGTGACTAATTGCATTTGTGAATACTTTAAAGGAACAAATTGTTGCCCAATTATGGAGTAACATACATTTTTTGGGCACACAGAGGTTCACTTGGGGAAAAAAATCATGGTAACATGGATTTGAAATATATATATATTTGTTTGTTTGTGTGTGTGTATGTGTGTCCATATGCATATATTTCCTACCTATATCCACTGAGAAAACCTGGAAACGGGAATGATCCAATAGATTATGACAATGAAAGCAGGACAGGAAAAAGAAACATGGAAGATGAGCCTGGCTTACCCTAATATGCCAAAAAGCAATGACATATTCAAAGGGTTTGAGAAACATCAAAATCCTACTGAAGCCAACCTGACAGTTGCTCACTGGACACATAAATAGACAACAAACTGAGTATCAGACCGGAAAGTGTTGGTAATAGATTCTAACATGATGATTACATTAAAAACCATAAATCCACACTGACAGATGAAATAAATGAAATAATGATAAACTTTGGTGAAGAATGAAAATGCAATAGATAGTTGCATAACTTCACAGTGGAACCCTTACAAAACTCTTGCTGATCACACACAAAAACGGTGTGCACCTTTACAATGGAGAAGCTGGCAGGTGTCACCTTCAACAAGTGACCAAAGTTTGTCATCCACAAGGTGGCAAATTGAAATCATGTGACACCTGACACAGTGCAATGAGAAGAGGCAGTCCCACCAAAGATCCTAAATACCTTCTCAAAATGGAAAATACATTAGGCAAACCCAGGAGAGGAATGTACTAAGGTATGAAATAAACACAAAATGGAAAAGTTCTAGAAGCACACAATGACAAATAAATGCAATGCCTTTGAAATGAATCATTTGAAATGAAACATTTTTCAGGAACATTGATCAGAAAAATTGTTTATTAGTAAAGCAATCAATATTATTTTATTTTATTCAAGGAAATGGAAATAAAAATTCAGTAAAAAGATGTAGAGCTTCTTGAGGCCAAATATTTATAATTTAGTTTTCCTTTTTTTAATTGAAAGAACAGATTTTGTTGATAGATTAAAAGATAAGATAGATAAGGAAGCCTCTGCCACAGAGAAGAGGGGACCCAAATGGTAGTCCATGTGGGCTGTAATTTAGTTTGTCATTTGGAGAAATTAGCTAAAATTTAATAGTTTTAATTTCAGTCAAATAATTAGTACTTGTTATTTTATTTAGACTTTTTTATATGTGCACACAAGTCTAAGATTAATTCCTTTATTAATTCTAGAAATATTGAGTGAGCATTTGCTTTGTTCCAGGCAATAGCAGTTAGCAAAACTGATCCAACTTCTGACCTCATGAAGCTTCCCTTTGAGTTGAAGGGAAAGGAAATAAACAAATAAGTAAATTAAGTAATATGTTTCAGGTATATACACAATAGAGAAAACTAAAAGAGGGAAGGAGAAAGGATATTGTTGAGTCCTATGCATTTTTCAATGGAGTAGTAAGGAAAGACATTGCTGAAAAGTGTGTGGACATTCCAGCAAAGACCCGGGGAAGGAGGACTACACCACACATAAGCTTTGAGCCGCCGTGCAGTTAATGCTCTGTTTTTGTTAGCATAGTGTGGCTTAAAATGTTTCCACTTTACATGCATCTTTCCAGTGTTGGAGAGACTGCTGATTGAATTTTTTCCATATATGTGTCAAGGAAATAAATGTTTGCTTCTAGTGCTGAATACCATTTTGAAAGTACTTGGGTACAACAAATGTGAGAAAACCCCTACATAGGATATATACATACACAAAAGTTAAAAGAAAAGTTAGAGAGGGGCTTAGTGTCATTAAAAAGGGAAAGTCTGAAAGGAATGAAAGAAAGCAAAGAAGGGAGAGGAAGGGAGAGAGAGGTGTAGTGTAAGAGAGAAATGAAAGAACAGAGAAGAGAAGAACAAACAGATCATAATCAAAAAAGAAAGAAAGGAAAGAATAGGAGAGAGAGAGAGAGAGAGAAAGGGAAAGGGAAACGGAAACCTAGAATAAGAGTAGGAAAACTCTCTGTAAAGGGCCACATGTGACAGTGTCACAGAACCACAGTGAGCCTCACTTGCCCAGTACAGTAACCCAGATACTAATGTTGAGATTTGCAGTGAGAGAAAAAGGAATTTATTGCAAAGCACCAAGAAAGGAAAATGGGCAGCTGAGCTTCAGACCTGAAATCTTTGCTGGCTTTACAAACAGGGTTTTCCAAAGGCAGGTGTGCATTTCAGGGAAGCTTAAGTTGTAGGCAAATGATACATCAGTGCGAGGAGGTTACACATTGCGTTTGGTCTCCAAAGGTGAGATCTCTTGAAGTGGAGGCTTTCAGGTCATAGATAGATTGATATATTCTTTAATATCCATTGCTTAAAGAAGCAAATCTTTGTCTAAAGACTTGGGTTCAATGAAAAGAATGTTAAAGTTTGGCCTGTGGAAGTGACTCCAGGCTCCTCAAGAATTAATTTAGAAAAAGAATGGCAATTAGATTCCAGTCCTCAGATCCCCACCGACCCCCGTCTAAGCAATGGAGAGGGCAGTCAGCATTTTCCATCTCGTAAAGGTTTCTAAAAAACAAGTCAAGAACATATGTTAAGATGTTACCTTTTAGTTTCTATAGGGAACCAAAATACCTTGTGATTCTGGCTTTCTTGGGAAAATACTGTTTTAAATTATTACTGTCTTCTTGATTATCAGATTGCTTATTTACTTTTCAATACTAGCTAAGTGCCTAAAACTTTCCTCGAATGGATTCAAGACTCTTCCTTCATTTCTAAGCTTGGATGGGGGGAGAGGCAGGACCCTAAGAGGAGCCCCTGCTTCATCTCATGTGTAAATATTTCAGACTTCCTGGATCAAAAAGGAGCCCTGACAAACTATTCCACTCTGCCTTCACAGTGTAATAGACCATAAGAAATTCATCAATAAAGTGGTGTGATCTGACAAAACTTTATTCCTAAATGCAAAAAATTTTGCATGTCACAAAATCAAAAATTGTGTGTGTCCCAAAGAAAACATTTTTCTTCTCATCATTTTTTTAATTATTTAAAAGTGAAAAAGAAAACGTTTTTAGATTCAGTTTTACCAAATGAGCCATAATTATCCAATTCCTGACCTAGAGACAGAGACAGGTGAAGTGGGTCAGGCGGTGGGAAGTGGAAAGCATTCAACCTGCTTGACAACGTGTTAGTGCTTTCATTCTGAGCAAGATCCCCCTCTCAGGGCTTCACTGTTTTAACCAGTCAAGTGAGAATGTGGAAACGAATGAAGATCAACATCTCTACTTATGAAGGTCTGGTTCAGTTGTTACCTTGCCACCAGGTACTTACACTGGCAGCACTGCCACAACTGCCACCATATCCTTGGTGTATCAGTGTCTCACAATTGTCTACATGGTGATGTGTGGGGTATCTTGCTGACATTATTATCTCGCTTTTGTGTGCTGTAGTGAGAATGTCCAGTATTGAATTATAGCAATGAACAAAAATTACATTTCTTGTTAAACTTAGCAAAAGTGAGAGTGAAGTCAGGGACATATTAGTCCAAGTTTATGGAGACAATGCTATGAAGAAAATGGCAGTGTACAAAGGGATTAAATGTTTTTCTGAGTGGAGAGATAGCGTCACTGATGAAGGAAGGACAGCCAGTAATGAGCAGATCTGAGAAATACATTGCAAAAATGTGTTGAATTGGGCCGTAAAATCATAGGCTGTTAGAAGCTTAGCAGAACAAATAAACATTGATGGAGAAACAGCAAGATTTTAACTGAAAATTTTCTCATGAGAAAAGTCTGTGTGAAAATGATCCTGAAGGAGCTCACTGATGAACAAAAGCAAAGGAGAGTCGAAGTTTGCCAAGATATTCTGGAGAGGCAAGATGATATTTTGGGCCATGTTATCACTGGGGATGAAATGTTATTGTAGCAATATGACCCTAAAACAAAGCAGCAAAGGTATAATGGAAATCAGCCAATATGCCCTAACTAAACATTTCTATCAGTCCATATCAAGAGTCAAAACAATATGCTAAACTTTTTTTGTATCAAAGGAATTATTTATTCATTATGAATTTGTACCAAGTGGACAAACATTTAACCACATTTACTATTTGGAAAGGCTGAAGAAGCTGCATGAAAAAGTTAGACAAAAATGACCTGAACTTTTTTCCAGCAACTCACAGCACTCACACCACAACAATGCACCAGCTAATGTGGCACTGTCTGTGACAGAGTTGTTAGCCAGTAAACAAGTAACTGTATTAGAACACCCTCCTAATCACCAGATTATGGCACCAATGACTTTTTCCTTTGCCCAAAGATAAAGGAAATATTGAAATGAAGACATTTCAGTGACATTTAGTACAATGAGCATAATACAATGACGGTTTTGATGGCCCTTCCAGAAAACGACTTCCAAAATCTTTGTGAAGGTTGTACTACGTGCCGGCTTGGTGTATAGCTGGCCAAGGGGAATGCTCCAGCAGTGACTGCGGGAATACCCAGCAATGAGCCATGCTGCCCTTCCTAAGACGAGTTCATGAACTTAGTTGTCAGATCTATACAATAAGTTTGTTTTATTTATTACGGTTCATAGTTCTACCATTTTCAGAAATCTCTTCTTGAGACAAAAATGCGTTTCATCTCTTAAGGATGGAAATTACTTCTTTTAGGCCAGTTAGGAAATTGGCGTCACTATGATGTCAGCGATACCTTTTTGGAAGGTCCCTGAAATGACTGCTCTCAGGTGTCAGGAAGTGAGGTTACAGTATGGCTTGGCAAGATGTGAGTAGTTCATTTCTCAGTAAGATCCTTTCCTAAAAGTGTTGGGTGAAAGCTCTCACTCATAGCAGTTTGCATATTATCCTTTCCAGTTGAGATGGCTTCCAGAGGCCAGGTGCACGGAGGTTTGGCTTGATAACGGTGAGTGCGTGCTTCTTATTGGAACAACTCTTGCTGCACTGGCTTGGGCCAATAAGGTTGTAGATTCTGACTTCTTTAACTATTTTCTCAGATTATTTTGCGTACTTTGCAATGAATTCTTTTAAGATTTCCTCTCTTTCAAGTGATAATATATATAAGGTCTAGTATAATATTTAATGTTAATTTTGTAAAATATACGGCATTTTCTAGTAGCAAACCAAAAAATTAGTTTACTAACTGATTTAGAATGTGTTTCTAATGATGGCCACAATAATATCTCTAATTCTACTCCCATACCATGCTTCAGAATCTATTACCCCCACCTCTCCTCTTAAATCTGGGCCTACTGGTGACTGGCTTTGATCAACAGAATGAGGTAAAAATGACACTGTGTAACCATTGAGGTCAAGTCTCTTCCCCAGTGTCTTTCGATTTCTTTCTCTTGGAATCTTCATCTGCCCCTTACTTGACAGCCGATTTGAGGGTGGAGAGAGAGATAGCCACTGTGCCAGCTAGATTCCAGCTGTTCCTGTCATTTAACCGGAGATACCACATAGGTGAATGAATTCCATTAACCAGTTAACTCAGAATTACAACTGAGCATGACTTTCAGTGCAACATGGCTGAATATAGTTAAATGTATAACCCCAAGAAATACCACAAGGACAGACGAAGCACCCAGTTAAGCACACCCACACCTGAATTCCTCACCTAGGAATCGAGCATATAAAACGGTTCTGATTTTAAGCCACCAAGTTTTAGTTTGTTAAGGAAAAATAGACAACAAGTCAAACTTGACACCAATGAAATTGAGAATAATATATCCCACCTATTTTAGGTGATCTATGCATAGCTTATTATCAACTAGCTGCTTTATGGTAATCTACACTGAAATCTGCGATGCTCACACTCTATGCCAGTGGTTCTTTTTTTTTCCTTTTATTAAATCCTAGCTGTGAACAATAATGCAATCATGGGGCACAACGTGCTAGTTCCATATACGATCTGAAATATTTTCACCGAACTGGTTAACTGAAACTTCATGGCATTTTCTTAGTCATTGTGTGGGTCGTGACCCCTTTGTAACAATGAAAAGACATCCCAACATTAGGAAGATTGAGAATCACTGCTCTCTGCCTTCCTTCTCCTAAACATTTGATCATTCTTTAGATAATTTTTACTACTGGTTAACACAATTAATTCAAAGTGAAATATTTATGAAGTAACATATGTAAAATTTTAAATTATGTAAACTTACTCTGAATTAATTCTAGTTTATAATTCTTAGAATTTGCATTTGATCACAATGCCAATAAAAATGTTTTGTGGAATGTAGTGTTCACATCTCTGAATAAATACAGTTTTTCAATAACTGATAAATCAAAGAAAGATGAAAATGTATTTACTTCATATTCTATTAAAATTAAAATAATTTTTTTCTTAATGTAGGAGTTAAGTTGCACTATACGAAACTATTTATGATGGCATGATGCATCTGATTTTATTTTAATCAGAGCTTATTTGAGGTTGGCCTAATGTTTTCTTGATGCTCCCTCAAGACAAAAAAAAAAAAAAAAAAAGAGTGTAACTACTTAAATGGTGACACAAATTGATGTTAATAAATTAGTACATTCACAAAGGACTCCCAATTTTACTGCTAAAAGCACTGCAATATATGCAACATTATGTCGTTTAAAAGGCACGCTGATAAATGGCTGTATTCAAATCCATTTCAGCGCCCTTTGTGTTCTTATCTTCCCCAGGCCAGCAGACAATCCTGCTTTTCACTAACCTTTGGCACTCCACCATCAGCAACAAACTGTGCTCCTTCCGAGTCCCTGAGCTTCCTTAATTAGCATCACCTGTGCTATGTACCATTAGGTGCAGCCCCATCAACCACACGTGCCTGCTTTGGTTCCTGCAGGTGGAAAAAGACTCAGTGTCTCAGGGCTCTGGAAGTCCATCTGCATGCCCTAAAGCAATAACTAAATACCCATCAGCTTCCACAAGCTCACTGCTGCCTCTAACCTGGTAATCTGGCCTCAGTGATGTGAAAGTGAATTGATAAACAAGAACCTGAACAGATTTACAAGACAGTGGCCCAACAAATTCAGTCAAATATTTCCTCCATTTTCCAATTCAAAGATATTTGTCTTCACCAAATAAAGTAAAATATTTTTCTACCCTTTCCAGGTGAAATATATTTATTACTGTGTTAAGATTTGCTCTAAACTTTCTGATAAGAAGTTGCAAACATGTGAATCTTTTTTAGCACACATTTTGAAAAACGTCGTCAAAAACATCCAAGGTCCTATTTTTCCTTAAAATATTTTAACGGTATAAAGCATTTCATGTGTATTTTAAGAGGGTAAAATTGACACACGTTTGAAATAAAAACAAAAATCATAGCCACGAATCATAAAAAATGTAATGAACATCTTTTATGGAACAATGGATAAGACATAGGTACTTAAACCAAAGGAATTTTAAAAGGCTTAATTTGAGTTCCACTCATGAACTCACACTTTTTCTTTTTCATACCATTTTTCTTTGCCAAAAGGAATTTAGCTGTGACACATAATGGGTATATTTTGTTGAAGCTAAGTACTTTTAACGTCAAGCTATTATATCTTCTGCATACAGAGAAGAGTTGGTGCCAAGATTTTTAACAAGTAGGTACACATTCTTCTTTATACAGAAAGGCACTAAAAAAGCATTATGTTGGTAGATTGATGTGCTAAAAGATCTGCAACTCAATTCCGACGCTATTAGACTAATGGCTGTTTTTGAGGGGGAAGAAGCCTACAAATTAACATGTTAAAACAAAAGTCTTTAATCTTGCCCATTTTATAATAAGCAGCAGCTTTTTTTTTTTTTTTTTGAGACAGCGCCTCAAGCTGTCACCCTAAATAGAGTGCTGTGGCATCACAGCTCACAGCAACCTCCAATAAATGATAATTTTTATAGTCATGCTTTTCAGTACTGAAGTACTTCTTTTTGTCACTTTCAGAATGCTGCAAACAGTAACTT
>CAUYON010206855.1:0-67516 GCA_963573935.1 Arctocebus calabarensis | reverse complement strand
AATGTGCTGGTTTCATATACAATCTGAAACATTTTCATCAAACTGTTTGACATAGCCATCATGTCATTTTCTTAGTTATTGTATGAAGACATTTGTATTCTACATTTAGTAAGTTTCGCCTGAATCCCTGAGTCACAGCTGGGCATGATTGTTTACACCTTGTAAGCCTAGTCTGTTGGGAGGCTGATCCCTTATAGTCTGTGGTGTCATCACTGCACTCCAGCCTGGGCAGAGAGCAGGAACCTGTCTTCTCCTCCCCATCCTGCACCCCCTAAATGAGTCACTAGGTGGGCTAGTGGGCTACACAAGGGCAGGAATCAAAGGCCAGGAGGTGAGAGTAATCAAAGGCCATCTTAGAGACCACCTTACCATGACTTGGGGAGTGGCCCTTTCACGAGGCCACACCCAAGTCATTCTGGGGAGTTGTCACATCTGATTCCTAGTTTGGGGTATACTTGATTTTCTAGCTGCTCCCCACAGACCCACACTTCCTCTGTCCCAATACCTGGCCTCCGTGATACCTCCTGGTTCTCAGATCTCCCCCACCCTCAGGAAGGTGTCTCTGGAGGGGAACCCACTTGTGGAGCAGTCCTACCACAAGCTCATGGCGTTGGACAGCACGTGAGACTCCTTGCCCTCACCCCCTTGCCTGGGCTTGCCCTATCCCACCCTCTTTAGTTCCCACCCTTTCTTGCTCTGCTAGCATCTATGCGGGCGCCCTGGGGAGACCGGTGCTTTGCCGGTGCTTCCCTGGGCCTCCCTCCGCCTGCCCCAGGATAGCGCACTTGTCCCTGCGGAACAACAACATCGACGACTATGGGGCTCAGCTCCTGGGCCAGGCGCTGTCCACACTGCACAGCTGCAACCGGACCCTCGTCTCCCTCAATCTGGGCTTCAACCACATCGGGGACCAGGGCGCGGGCTACATCGCCGATGTGCGTGCGCTGCGGGGGGAGCCGCCAGCCGCGGGGAGGAATCTCCCGGCACCCACGCCTCCCCTCCCTGCCTCCGCAGGGCCTCCGGCTGAACCGCTCCCTGCTCTGGCTGTCCCTGGCCCACAACCGCATCCAGGACAAGGGCGCCCTGAAGCTGGCCGAGGTGAGTGTGCCAAAGGGGCAGGGTCTGGCGCAGACCCGTCTCTCCGGCGTCTGAGGCGGCTGCCGCCCTCTCCCAGGTCCTGGGCCCCTTCGAGCTGACACACACCGAGGTGGTGGAGCGTCGGCGGCTCCTGCTGGAGAAGGGGACGCAGGGTCGACTGCGGTCGGTGAGCAGACCCCTTCGATCCCTACAGCCCGCTTCCTCGACAGGCTGCTTCGCAGCAAACTGGCCTCCTTCCCAGTCATCCTGCTTCGCAGTCATCATCTTCCTCTCCGCCTCATCTGTATCTCAGGGGCGTTTGTCAGGCCCCTGCTGGGTGGACTCTGATTGCAGAACCTCCCACCCCCATCCCCATCCCCCGTGGGCAATAGTGTGTTTGGTTAAGAGAAAAGACATAGATTTAGAATCTGCCTCGTCCACATACCAGCTTTAACTCTAGGTGTGCCTTGGTTTTCTCATCTGTCAATGAGGATAATTCTACCTACTCAAAAGATCATTGAGAGGTTTAAATGACTTAGCTCAGGCAATCCAGTTAGAATAGTACCTGGCACTTAGCTGCTGTTTTCCCGCCAATGTGGGAGTCTGAGCTCCCCACTTTGTCCCTACCCAATTTCTCTGCTGTTTCCTCCCAACAGTGTCACTCGCAGAGGAGCCACACATTATTTTAGCATGTAGGGAAGTGGCGGTGGGGGGCATGCTGTCAACCTGACTGCTACCTGGGAATGGTGCTGCCATCCCCTGCCTCCACTGAGGAAGGGGCTCTGGCTTCCTCCTCCATGCCCTCCCACTGTGAGCACAGCCGTCCACCTCTCGGCATGGGGACTCAAAAATTGACCGTGAGAGGAGCCAGATGATGGGGTTCAGCAGTATCACACTTGACAAGGTGGACAAGTTGCAGGCATTGAAAGCTCCTAAGGGCCTGGCCAAGAAAAAGGACAAACCAGGGGTAGGTGTGTTGTAAGAGAGAGCCTGCGTTGGTGGGTGAGGGAGGGACAGAAGGGAGTCCACACTGAAGGGTCCGGCAGCCCAGGGTCCTGACCCCAGCTCCTTTTCCTCTGCTCACCTTCCCCACAGGAAGTGGTCAAGAAAGAAGAGAAGTCAGGGTCTGGGCAGTCTCCTACACAGGCAACCCCTAAGAAAGAAGATGCCGCAAAGGGAAGCAAAGGGAGTAAGTGTCGGCCCCCTCTGCCAGCCCCCTTTCCCAGTGATGGATGTGGGGGGTTGTTTTGGCCGGGTCCCTCTGGGTCTTACTTTCTTCTCACAGTGAGATGATGTGCAAAGCCCTACGCATCCCAGACATCCTGACCCACCACTCTCCACATCCCTGTTCTTGGGGCTGGACTCCTATGGCCCTGTCTTCAGACAAGGAACCCCCTTCTTGGCAGCCCCTCCCCAGGTGTTTCCATTGCACCCAATCTCAAAGCTCTTGCAGTTCAGGGTCGGGGAGCCTCTGCCTCATCCAGCCCATTCTCTGGGAGTGGGGCAGTATTGGAAGAATGCACTGTATATTCTGGCTCCTCTTCTGGCCCTAGAGGTGACCATCACTGAGCAGAAGCCAACCAAGGGAAAAGGGACCAAGAGCGGGAGCAAAGAGAAACGCAGCATTCTCCTGGAATCTGAGGTGAGTCACCTCCCTGGGGTTCCACCTTGCCCAGAGCTCCCACCCCACCCCCTCCTGGAGTGGTCTCCAGCCCTGTACTGTGGCAGCAGCTACTTACCTTCAAATTCTGTCCTCTGTTCCTGTCCCAGCCATACTTGAACTCCCTCCATCCAACTGGAGCCTGTGGTATGAGTGATGGGGCCCAGTGCCTCTTCTCCCCTTCTGATTTGGATAGACTCTCCACTTCTCCTTGTTTATTAGCACCCACATTTGGATTCTCTGTCTCAACTCGGGCTACGTCCCTAGAGGCTATCAGCTCATCATCACCACCCCCTACTATTGCTGGGCAGGAGGAAAATGTGTTCTCCTTTGCCCATCATCTGCTCCCTGAGAAAGACAGGGCATCTGTACAGTTGAGACCTTTCTCCTTTGTCCCTGGGTCCATCCTTCCTTTCTTCTTCCAACTTGGACCAACTAGCTTCTCACTTCTGGCATCTTACTGAGTCACCTCCGTTGCACCTGCTCCAGTGTCAGCTGCCTAAGAACCTGTCTCTGTTCATTTTGCCTCCTGTATCAGATGGACCCTTCACCCCCAACATTCTAGGCAGGGAAGGGCCCCCTCCCTTTTCAGGAATCTCCCTGGCACTCCAGACAAGATCTCACAGAAGAGAAGGTTAACATGGAAGAAGATGGAGTTTGCCTTGAAACCTTTGAAGGTTTGAAACAAACCTTCACTTTGTTTCTACCCATCTGGATCAGGGTATTTCTCACCAGTTTCTTTTCAACCTGTCTTCAGTATCACCTCCCTCTAACCCATCCTCACTGCCCTAGGTTTTAGGAATTACCTAGATGTGAATGTCACGTGTTCTCACATGCCTCCAGACCCTTTGCCTTCACCATTTCTTTTTTCTTTGCCCACCTTTCTCCTCATTTTCATCTGTTAATGTCCATACATATTCAATTTCATCTCACAGGTCACCTCTTCTGGGAGACTGTTCCTAGATCCCCAGCCTGGGCTAGATGTCTGCTTTGTGCTCTCACAGTGCGCTAAGCCTCCTCCACTCAGATGTCACACTGTACTCATTACTTTCTGGCTCCTGCACAGGAAGGAGCTTCTTGAGGGCCTGGGCTTATCTTTGTGTACCCAGCACCCAGGGCAAAGCCTGGGCTGCAGCTGGCAGTCAGGACAGGTCTGTCGAGTGAAGCCTGTTGACCAGCTGCCTCTCTCCTGTGGCAGTCAGTGCTCTGTTTTAACAGCTGGTTGCTGAGGCCACTGAGGTGGTCAACCCTCTCCTGGAGCCTGTGGAACACCGAGATGGGAAGGTTTTCATGCCAGGAAACAAGGTCCTTTTGCACCTCAACCTCATCCGTACGTCTGCCAGTGCCCTGCCCTCCTCCCATGGGGTCACTTGGGCCCCATCCTGCCATGAGGGTGCCCAGCTTAACTCTATGGAGATGTGGTCCTGTCATTGGGCATCATGCTGTCAAGAGGTCCTCTAGCATGGAGCTGGGGTGAGGGGAGTGCTGAGGAAGGTAATTAGAGTCTGTGGGGACTTAGGAAGACGGTGGGCAGAGAATGTTAAAGGTAAGCAGCAGCCAGTTATCAGGGGAGTAAAGGAGAGCAGGACAGAGGGCCTGTGAGCTTGGAGGGCTGGAGAAGCCAGGCTGCTGAGGGTGCCAGACACGAGGAGGCTGGGGGCAGGTGGCCACCCTTCTGTACCTCCCCTAGGGAACCGCATCACTGAGGTGGGGCTGGAGGGTTTCCTGGCTGCAGTACAGTATCAGGTGCAGTTCTCCAAGGCCAAGAGTGTGTCCAAGGGTCCCGTGGGGCTGTTGTGGCTGTCTCTGGCGGTGAGTCCCTATCACTCTTTGGTGCTTCCGCTGCTGCTGCAGGCAACTTCTGTCTCCCGTTCCCAAGGAAGGCCTGTACTTTCCCTGATTCCAACCTCCATTCCTCAAGATGAGCATCCTAATCACCCTGCCTTTTCAGTGTCCCTAACCCTTAACCCACTCTGCTCCAGGATGTTTTTTTATTCCTAGGGGAGTAATGTTTCCTAGTCAGCTGTCAGCCTCCATTTTCCTCTTTCAGAAAAACTGCTTCTCCCCGCAATGTCCCATGTACACCACCATCCAGGAGCTGATGCTGCCAAGGGACCCCATCAAGGCCAAGCTCAGGGAGGAGGAGGCCATACCTTTCCCCACGTAGACCCCTCCCACTTGCTTCCCTGAGACTCTGGCCCACAGAAGAGCCTCCTGTGCCTGTGGGAGATCAGTCCAGTAGCGTGTTGGTATACTCCTCCTTGAGGTTGTCTGAAAACTCTTCTGGAACTACTTGGAATATTTGGATTCTGAGTCTGTTAATGTTGCTTGGCCAGAAACAGCAGAATCTCTTTACAGTCCTCCTGGGGATGATCTCAGCCCTGCACCATCAGCTAGCCAGGGTGTTGCTCATTTGCCTCGTGAGGGGTAGCTTTTGCTCTGGCAGGAGTCTGAGCTCCCTTGGGAACATGTGCCATGCCAAGGTTTGCATTCGGGACTTGAGAGAGATTATGACACACATAGACTGTGGAGAGGAGGTGGGAGGACTAGGGAGGATGGGGCAGAGGACTCAGCACACCTGCCCTCAGATTCTGCTTCTCCCTGTCTGGCTACTCCAGGTGTCTGGTGTAGAGAGGTGAGGTCCTAACTTAAGAAAAAGCACAGGCTTGGTGCCAGCCACATACACCTGAGCTGTTGGGTTCGAATCCAGCCCAGGCTTGCCAAGTGACGGCTGCAACCAAAAAATAGCTGGGCCATGTGGTGGGCACCTTTAATCCCAGCTACTTCAGAGGCGGAGGCAGGAGAATCGCTTTAGCCCAGGAGTTTGAGGTTGCTGTGAGCTCTGATACCATAGTACTCTACCCAGGGCGACAGCTCGAGGCTCTGCCTCAAAAAGAAAAAGCACAAAGGCTTGGCAGGCCGCTTCGGAGAGGGTGCTAAGCCTCTCAACATCCACATAGAAAAGACCAAGCATTAACATGAACCTTAATGATACTGCTGAGGCTGGCAGTGTGAAACGAGAGACAGTACTGCCTGCACTGAGGTGACCTCATGGTGTCCAGAATGCACAGGACTGGCTCCAGGGGAGTTCCCCCCACACAGGGCACATCAGGACAAGGGGACTAGGGACCAGTCCTCACCTTAAGCAGAGCTAATGTGTCCCACACACCCTGGCCCCCACTTCCCTCATTCAGGTGCACCCAGCACTGCCTCTTCCCACCTGTCCTTTGTGTGGCTCAGCTGTTCTGTGGGCCTTTTCTGCCTCCTCGTGGTCTGGCTGTCTCAGCTGCTGCTTCTCCAGAGTAAACAGAGCACATGAAGGTGCTTGGTGATGACTATCACTTCAGCTTCTGCTGTGGCCCCTGTGCCCTGTCCTAAAGCTTTGGTGATGTTGTACCCTATACTCCATTGTGCACGATGCCTGTTATCAGTCCTGGCACCCCATGGCAGAGCCTTGTGTCATGAGAGTTGGGGTGAGACCGTCAGAAATGTGGGACTTGAGAATTTGTGGCTTAATCCCACACTGAAGGCAGAGGGACAGAAGCAACATGGGTAGTTACAGTCCTGGGGTGGGCCATGCCTGCAGGAGGGGGATGATGACAATGAGAATGTGGCCAGGCCCAAGATGATCCTCTTTAGGTTTTGCCTGTACAGTCCTGAAGGTCACTGAGGGCGGCTCACGAAGCCTGGTCACCCTGTGTCCACTGCTCTTCTGCATACATGCATGCGTGGGGGCTGCACAACAGAGTCTGCCCGCCACCCAGCTCAGTGAGCACACATCTGAAGCCACGGGAGTGCTCTAGTCAGTCTCACAGGGACAGCCATGGCTTCTCTTATCACAGTGGTCCCAAGAATCACACACACACAATCGAAGAATATTTAACTTTTCTTTAAAAAAAAAAAAATCCTTAACCATGAAAGGAAGAAAATAAAAGAGTATACATTATCTTAACAGCAAAACCATCATTTCCATATCTGTATTTTATATATTATATATATTTATATATATATATGTATATATACACCTAGCACAGTGTGTATATTCTGTTCACTGGGGAGAGGGCTGAGGACATGGTGGCGATGGGGCCAGTGCTGCAATGGCCCTGGGATGGTCCTGGGGCAGTTCAGGGACTCTAGCATTCAGATCCCTAAGCCCACCTCGGTACCTGCTATGCTGCTTCTCTACAGGGAGAGGGTGGGGAAGGGTGAACATAGGAGAGAGTCCCCATCTTGTGAAGATGAGAAGTCTTGGGAGGGAGGGAGTAGCTGGGCATCTAGCTGCATGGGGTGGGGTAGCTTTAGAGCCAGGTGGGACTGGAGGCTAGAAGACCTCCCTGCCATAGGGTTCAGGGACACTCAGGTCTGGCTCCCTGATCCTGGAGCCCAGCTGTTAACAGGAGATTCCAAGACTCCAGGAACAGAAACAAAACGGTCTAAGTTATGTATAGAGCAGAGATGCACAGACAATACATACATATATACAGGAAACCAAAGTGACCTAGAGAAGGAGAGGCACCCGCCTCCACCTGGAGCTCTGCAGAGAAAGGGGGAGGGAGAAAGTATGTCTACACAGAAACCTCCACCTTTTACTTGCACATCCAGGTGCACACGTACACGTGCTCACATGCGTGTGGGCAGGGCAGCTCGTGGGGAACAGGGCCTTTCAGATGCAATCAGCATGCTCAAGGGGACACAGGCCTTGGAGGGTAGATGAGAGAGGGAAAAAGACATTGACACCTGACTCCAGTCTGAGCAGACCAAGAAACATGCGGGTCCCCCGAGGTCTCAGTCGGATCCTGGTTTCCCCAGTGTGACTCCCATAGAGAGGAGGTTTTGGGCCTCCCCATCCTGTACCCCAGTCTAAGGCCAGTGCTCAGAAGAGGAATGGGGTGCAGATATGGTTTAGATGGTTATGGTCCTGGCAATGTAGCTGTGTCTGCTGTGCTGTCTTCCAGGGGTATGTCAGAGCCTGTGGGAGAATGGTGACACTGAGATTGGCCAGGCTTGAGATGACCCACTTCTTTGTGTTTTGTCCAGTCCTCAGGCTCATTAGAGTAGCTCCTCCCACTCCCCCGTTCCAGAAATTCTAGTTTCTTCGGGGTCCTAAATAGGGATGTCTACTGGACCAAAATTCTGTTAGTACCTCAAACCCCAGTATCAAGTAGGAATGTGATACATCTTTCTGAATTAGAGCATAGGTGTCCTTGGACCCCCCAATATGGTTCTTAATTGCTCCATAAGAGCAGGTCTATGACGTGAGACCATATGGTTCTTTACCTCCACAGCACAAGGAAAAGAGGGTTCAGTTCTAAGTGTCCCATTTTTAGGGCAGCTTCTGTAAGGTTTCCCTAAAAAGATCCCTTGCTGAAGCCAAGGGAATGAATTAGTTACACTCAGGGAAACTAGACCCTGAGAACCACTACCTCTCAAAGTGACTGGTGACATTTCCTCACAAGCTTGTGACCTCCTCCCCTGTGGCAAATACAAAGTAGGAACCAGCTCCACTTACCATCGTCAGGGCAAGCCCCCAGTTCATGGCTATTCCTGGAGTCAGAGGCCAGGGGCTCCTTCAGAGGGAAGAGTGAGCTATCTGTCCATCTGGTCACCTCCGCGTGGACGCTGCCTACAGGCGTGGTGCCACCTGACGACTCTCCCCCAAGGGTCTTGAGCAGCTCCTTGTGGGCCAGTTCCATGTCCTGCAAGAGTTGCAGGGAAGGTCTGCTCAAACCTTCTGATTCCTAAGCCTGGGGAAAAGGGTCACACTCTGATCCATGCTGGGCCCTGGGGCTGGGTGGGCTGAGGGAGGAACCCCCAGCTAGGACAGGAACTAGGGCCCTGTGAAGACACACAGCTCATTCACAGGGAATGGTCTTATGGGCACAGCCTGAGGACTCCAGGGACCCAAGCCCTGTTTTCTCTCACCTTGAGCCTGTTGAGCTTGAGGGTGAGCTGCTCAATGGTCCGAAAGATCATGCCCAGGTCCCTGAGGGCCAGGCTGTGGGGAGAGCAGCTGGGGTGTCTTTGACCTCCACTGCCTCCCGGTAGCTGAGGCCGAGACTCTGTCTGCCAGGCAGGGAGATTGTCGGGGTGGGAGGGGCTCATGGGTGCCCCAGAAGGGTCAGTGCTCGAGTCCAAGGGTCCTGCTGGCATGCTGACATAGAAGCAGTTCCCTGTCCCCATGACAGAGAAATCAGGAGGCAACATAGAAATGGCAAGGTTATCTTCCCCTCCCTGGAGTTCCCGGCTATGGCAGCCCTACACAGGCCTCTAAAGCCCTTCTCCAGAGAGCACTTTTAGACGGCTTTGTGCTCAGTCTGGTCCCGTTGCAAGGAGACGATGAGAGAGGGAAGTGAAGGGGAGGTACAAGGCTGCGGGTCTCACCCGGGACACATGGAGTGGCTCCCACCCCTCAGGGGGAAGGTTAGACGTTGGACTAGTTTTAGGCCCTTTTGAGGAAAAGCAGGCAGCAGCTCTTTCTCCCTGCCTCAAATCACACTCTGGTGATGAACTTGGGCACCACTCCATCCCCACTGCTATCTACACTATGACCCATGAAGGGAGTTGGACACAGCTGGAGGAGGAACCTGGGTGCCACTCATACCTCCTTCTACAGTGACACTGGTTGGCAGTTGGGGTGGGGAATAGGCTGCTCGGAGGTTGAAGACACTAGGCTCTGGGCACCAGCCCTACCTCACAGCTGAACACAGACTGCCTGACCCTGCTGCCTGGGAGAGCCACACAGTTCCAAACAGGTGGCTTCTTTAAGCTGGAGGTTAGACCCACCTACACAGGTGGGCCTGCCCCATCTCTAGGACACATCCTGCTCCTCACCCCCTGCAGATAAGATGGCTAAAGAGTTTGCAGGTGGGGTCTGACTTCCGAGGTCCTGCTATGCCCCACAGGTCCCACTCCAGTCCTGGCCTGTCTCTGGCTCCAAGGAGAAGGTCATTACCCGTAGCCTTTGCTCCACTTTCCACTTCAGGTGGCTCAGGATCTGACTGGCCACTCTCTGGTAGTGCAGGGACAACCTTGCTGCCTGCCACCTCAGCTGCACCGACACCACCACCACCAGGCAGAGAAACAGGAAGACCAGGAGAGGAGAGGGGAGGGGACGGAATGGGGGAGGGGGCGAGAAGAAGAAAGAAAAGGAGAAAGAAGTGTGGGTGGGGAAGGAGAAAAAGAAAAAGGGAAGAACAAAATGAACACAAGATCATACATGATTACACCCCGGGAGCTGCAGAGAACTTTTCACCAATTCAAGAAGAGAAAGGGGGGCAGCGCCTGTGGCTCAGTGGGTAGGGCGCCGGCCCCACATACTGGGGGTGGTGGGTTCAAACCCGCCCCGGCCAAAATTGCAACAGAGAGAGAAAGAGGGGGAGGGAGAGAGACAGAGAGAGAGAAGGGGAGAGAGACAGATGGGGAGAGGAAGGTCAATTCCCAGAAACCCAGGAGATGGCAGACTTTGGGCAGAGTGGAGCACCAGGGAAGGACAGGAGACCCCTGCAACATTCCTGTACCCACCAACCCACCCTGAGCACCTTTCTTGACCCTCGGACTGGCCTTCTCTCCCCCTCTCTTACATCTCTGGTGCAGGGCTCTCCCTTAGGCTCATCACCCTAGGCTTTCCTTGTCTCCAAGTCATCAATGGCATTCCCTAATGTGGGATGCCCTCCCTCCCACTTGCTCACCTTGCCATACCCCTTCAATCTCCAAGTATCTTCCTAGCCTCTCCAGTCCCGGCTGCTACCTTCCCCTCCATACTGTTTGGAGTGACAGGCTGCAAGCATTTGCTCTAGTCTTTCTGGGTCTGACCCCCTGAGAAGAGCCCTTCTTATTCGTAGGTCTGGGAGAGCAGTTAAAAAAACTAACAGAAACTCGTGTTGTTGGTTGATTTGTGCCAGGTGACAGAGAATGTCCTTATACAGTATTACAGAATGAAGTTCAGAGATGAGTCAGAATTTTGTTTAAGGTCATAAAGATATTAAGTGGCAGAGACAGGGCTTTGAACTTTGGCTGTCCGACCCCAAAGCCTCTGTGTGATCTCCACACTTCCTCTTCTCCAGGACCCACCCCAAGTCTCTGCTTAGGCCATGCCCAGGACAGAGACATGGAAGGACATGGTGGCTCAAAGACTTGCCCCTACCTTAGCAAAGTGGGGTGCTGGTCCCCCAGTAGACACTCCAACTTACTTACCTTTTCTCACAACTTTGTAACTTCCAGTTGCCTCTGTGCTCGAAGCCTCTTCGGTTGGATTCCTGTCTAGCTCTGGAGATTCCCAGATCCCAGAATTTCTGGTCCTTGGGGGTAGGTTTCCCAGAGAACTGAGAGCCATGTCCTCCTGCTCTGCTCCCCTCACTGGCCATGGGAGCTGGGTGATGTCCTGTTCCCCCTCAGTGGTAGCTCGTCCTGGGGAGCCTGGGTCCCAGGGGTGAGAGGTGGCGCTCATGATGGAAGGCGTAGGTGTCAGGTCATCCTCTGGCTCCCCAGCAGCCTGTGTGTCCACAGTGTGACCTGGCAGCAGGCTCCACAGGACCAGGTGCCGCAGGTTCTCCACTGGAGGGAAAGGGAGTGACGGGTCCGACTCAGGAGTGTGCATGACCAGTGCAGGGAAGTTCCCACCCCCCAGGTTGTGAATGTGCCTCAGGCATCTAGTGGATTTGGAGGACACTGGCCAACTAGTGGCAGGGGGACTGTGTCTTCTGCACTTGTCCTCTCAAGCAGGGAGAGCCTGTGAGCAGGGAGTGGACCAAGCATTGACAAAGCACACCAGCCATGCAGCTTGGGACCAGGGGCTGATGGCAAGGCCTTGAGGCACTCACCATCTTCCAGGGCGGAATCAGCCAGGCCTTCCATGGACAGAGGGCCTGGTAGGGCCAGGTGGATGGGGGCTCTTGTCAGGGCACCCCTGTTCTCTTCATCCAGGGACATGGAAGGATGAGGCAGGTCACCCAGCTCCTCCTCCTCCTCCTCACTGCCTTCCTGTTCAGGGTCCTCTAGCAGTGCTGGGTGCTTCCCTGGCAGCTTCAGCTGGGCCCCAGGGCCTGTTTTAGATGAGGGGACACTGTCAGGCAGGGAAAGGGGAGAGCATGTATGGGGGAATCTCATGACTGGTGCTGGACATGAGGGCCTGGGAACAGTGTGGACTCCTCTGCCACTGTACTCAGCACTTCCTAAGGCCAGACCCTGTCCCTGGCTCTTGGTGTACACCTGTAAACAAGAAGGTCACTGCCTAAATGCAGCTTTAATTCTAGTACAGAGACAGAAATAACACAGTCAGTGAGCCAATCACGTAGTTTGGTAGTAGGTGGCTAAGTCCTATAGTAGTGAAGAAAAGCAGGGCTGGATTGCTGGGGACAGAATCAAATAGGGTGGGGCCAGGTGCTAGTGGCCCTAGCTGCTTGTGAGGTTAAGCCAGGAGGATTGCTGGAGGCTAGGAATTCAAGGGTACAGTGACCTGTGATGGTGCCACTGTACTGCACCCTGGGTGACAGAGCAAGTCTTTGTCTCTTAAAAAACAAACCAGAGCAGGCAAAGGTATGGCTGCAACAGGGTCTGGGACAGAGACTTTAGAGAGGGCTGTGCATCAGGAGGAACAGCACCTAAAAAAGGAGAGAACCGAACAGGGAACAGCCTTCTAATCCAAGATTCCTCTCAAAACCCAAGACCCTAAGTTATTTCACACAAGAACTCCCAATCCCATTCCAGGACCTGCATCTTAAGCCTTTCAAACCCCCACAGCTCCCATGCTATCCATCCCTTTTGAGTGCATCTCACACTCAAAAGCAAGCTTTGCTGGAGCACAGGCCCCCTCCCCCACTGCTGGCCCTGTCACCTGGAGAGGCCAAACAGAATCTCGTGTTCAACGTGCAGGGTTACCTTCTGTCTGTGCAGTCTGTTTCCTTCCCCTTCCAAACTCTTTGTCCCACACTGTTCCGTTCTGCTCTTTCCATCTAAACCTCAGACCCCTGGCCCTGACTGTCCTATCCCTTCCACACTTGGCCTGGTGCCTGGACTGGCTCTGCAGACAGAACAGGGCAGAGGACTCACCTGTGGGCAGCTCCTTAGCTTCTGGCTCACTATGGAACACTTCTGAGTCATCCAGTCCTGCCCTGAGGGAAGAAACCAACCAAACGGGAGGTCATCTGGCAGGTAGTCTGTTCCCTGCCAGGCAGGAGGCAGGGGCTGAGAGCCATGAAATTCCAGCCCCGACTCCCAACTTAGAGTGGGCAAGGAAGGAGCAGCCAAAAAAGGAGGGGTTAGGCCTCATCCCCTGCCTGGTCTGCTGGCAACCTGGAAATGAGGGTGGGTGGCCAAGCCTCCCTGGGCCCCTGGACCATGCCCCCACCCGAAGCTGCGGTCTCCATGACAGCTGAGGGAGGAGAGCAGACAGGCTAAGACAGGGGCCCACTCTTCCCTCTGTAGAGGCTATCTGCCCATGGGGGCAAAGAGGTCAGACGCAGCAGGAAACAGGTGGCTTGGAGTGGAGATGGCATGAGAGCCTAGAGGGCCAAGCATTGCACCTGTTGGCTGTGGGGCCCTGGTGGGCTGGCTCTTGGCGGCCTGGGGGCAGGGCATGGACGGGTGTCAGGGCAGCTCCAGGGTGCCTGGTGGCATTTCGCACAGCCTCCTCTAACAACTCCATCCATCTGTTGCTCAGCAGGGACAGAGGAGACTGGTGGTCAGAGTGAGAGCACGGCACACACCATCCCCAACTGAACCCACCGCTCTGGGGCGTCTAGACCTTCCTTCCTGCTCTGCCCTAAGGACCACCTGGCAGGTCCCAGCTCCCCTCACAGTTCCCACTGGCTGCTCCCTTGGGATTTATCACTTGCAGGCTTCCATATGCTGGACACCAAGCTGTTATACTCTGTGCTAAGCATTCTCTGTTTTCTCTCTCAAAGTAACTCTCTAAGAGCTGGCATTATCCACATTATCCCCAAGGTTGAGAAACTGACTCAACCTGTCTCCTTCCACAGTGCCATGCCACTTTTGGTGACCCTGGTCAGGGAATACTACGGTGGAGGGCCGTGAGGCAAATAGCTGAGAAGGCATTTGGGTCTAACATGTCTGATGGGGAAGGGAGTCCAGGCAGGCAGGGAGAAGTGGCTGGAGGCTGATGAGAGCATATTCTCCCTGTAGCGGGACCCCCACAGCTTCTTTATGCCTGCCCTACCTCCCATGCCCCTTCCCAACTTCCTGTCCAGGAACTATTCTAGGGTCTAGCCCTGGCCTCACTGTCCACTGTCCTCATACACACCACCCAGATCCCACGGACAGCGTTATGGGTGATCCCTCAATCCTCACGTGTTCTTGTCTGATGACGTCAATGCAACCAGCTCATAGATCTGAGGTGGACCCAACTTGGAGGTGCAGATGATGAAGAAGGCCCGTTTGTCTGTGTGGGAAGGAAGTAGAAGGTGTCTACTGGGGTGGCAGGTGTGACTGCAGTCTAGGGCAGGGTGATAGCATGTGGACTCGAAGCCCTGACCCTCCACCCAAAGAATGCCAGACCATCATCTTTCATCGCCTCTCCCACTCTAGTCATAGTGGCAGCTGACTCATGTATAATGCTTTAGGTTTGTAAAACTTTCTTAAACCCATCATCCCTTTTGATGCCCCCAAGAGGTAGGGTAGGTATTTCCCCTGTCTCACAGATGAAGAGAGAGCCTGATCCTTGCCCCCTGAACCCTTTCTCACACACACTCCACTCCCCATTGCAATGCCTCAGCCCATAGGACTGAGCTCTTCCTAGAGGTGCATCTGCCATCTGCACATAGACTCTGCCCGGAGCATGGCTGCCGCATGAAAGCTTTTCTACTCATGCTGTCCAGTCCTATTCCTCTCACTCTGGTATAGAACCCCTTAGCCCATCCCAGGTGTCCATAACCCACCCAAATCAGCACTGACCCTGAGGACTGAGCACCCTTGCTTCAGGCTATCCACCTTTATCTTGGTCCCACCCTGCCCCTTGTCCTGGCCGTCCTGGACTACACCCTCCTGCTTAGACTGTGTTAGGACAGGAGTACAGGAGCAAGTCCCGCAAGGCCCCACATCAGCCAGTACTTGATGGATACCAGTGACAATGAACAGGGACCCAGAACCCAGGCCAGCTGGGCCCACCTCCTGGTGGGTACCTGTGGCTACAGAGCGGATGAGCACAGCGTTGAGCTTAAGCACGGGGCTGAAGGTCTGCTTGCTGTCCGAGGTGCCCACGGTGGTCTTGCTGTGGCATTTGAGCAGCAGCTTCTCGTCCTGTTTCTGGAGCAGCACCACGAGATCCTCCAGTAGCAACACGTGCAGGTCTGGGAGGGGCAGGGTGGTCAGGTGTGCCCTGTTGTCCACTCACCCCTCTCAGGCACTGGGAGTGACCAGGGCCTAGAAAGGGTACTTCCTCCATGCTGTGCTCAAGGGACCGGTCCCAAGCCATCACCCAGTCATGCGCCACATGCCTTCACAGTCCCTCACTATCCCTCAGAATAACAGGTTCCTGGACTCAGGAAGCAGATGCAAGAACCCAGGGAGCAGACCCTGCAGGCTCCCTAACCCCCACCAAGCCCCAGCACACACCTAGGGTCTTGTCCTTGCTGATCCTCCAGGTGAGGGGCCCTTCGTGGATCATCTTCCTGGCTGTGAGATCCAGGCTCTGTCAGGGAAACACCACTCACTCACTCACTCACCCACCCACCCACCCACCAAGTGCTCAGAGCTCACTGAAGCCTGAGACAGTGCTAAGGCAGGGAGTGGAGAGCAGGATGGCAGCCCCTATCTCGTGCTCTTATGGGGGATACAAATAAGCAGGAAGGTCAACATATAGGCACAGGCCATGTGCAGCACTGAGTCACACACCACTGGCTCTGGCTGGATCTCCCCTCCTCCCACACACACATGCTGTCTGCATTCTGAGAGAATTGTCACTCTGTTTTTCCCATCTGTCTCTCCAGTTCTAGCTTCCTCCCCTCCCAGATTATCTCCACCCCCAACACCCCCACCCACTCCCCTGCCCTGCCTCACCTTTGCTCTGAGTTCTAATATCTAGTCTTTACTGAGTGGGGTCCAGGTGTGTTTTTGAGGGCACCCTTGTGCCAACCCATCACAGACAGGCCCCTGCCTCCTATCTTCAAGGCTTTCCAACCAGAGTTCTGCTCCTAGGGGTTACCAGAAGCAAGTACGTGTGGATGAATGAGGAGCCGAACCTGGGGCAGTTTCTGCCTCCTACCTTAAACTCTGCTGCCAGGGGATTGCTGGCCCTCTCCAGGGCAGTGGCATCCAGGCGTTTCTGGTAGCCCTCTAAACGGTGCCGGTTCTCTGTCTGTTTCACTGCCTCGTTCACGTACTTGAGAATCTCCCGGCACTGATCTCGGGCCCGGCAGAGCTTCTCATGCTCAGAGGTGCTGCCTGCCAAATGAGGGATGACAGATGAACCCGTCACAGACCGCGCTGTCCCCACTGCCTAGCTCTGTCTGTCTTGCCCTGGCAGGGATGAGTGGAGCAAGCCATGCTTACCTAACCTGAGGGCCTTGATGTCAGGGTAACTCATGGAGAGCCCCAAGGTTGCAGAACACTGCTCTGCAGATGCTAACAGCTCTAGGAAATGCCCGCTTAGACCAAACAGCTCTACAGATGACTATGCCTCTAGAAAGCCACTGATGTCCCAAATTCGAGGGTAATGAGAGATATCCAAGATCCTAGGATACTGACAACCTGGAGCTAGACTAGACCCCCAGGTAGCTCGTTCCCTGCTCCTCTGGTAGTAACACACAGGTTGTATCTTTTGGACATTGCAGGGGCATAATGGGGCTAAAAATCTGGCCATAGCCCTTGGTATCAGAGTTTGACCACCAGAGGAAGCCAGGCCCCCCTAGTGCCAGCCTCTGTGTCCACTGGCTGCTTTCCTTGAATTTGCAAAAAGGCCCTAGTGAGGCTACAGTGGCTCTGATTCCTCCTGCTGGTGGGCACCTGGTATCTTGCAAAGCACATTTCACACTCATTGTCTTCTCCCTAACAGGGCAAAGGTGAAGACAAGAAAGGCCACAAGCTTGGTGTGACGTGGCCCACTGCCTGCCGCCCACTGTCCTACCCTCTGTGTGTCTGATGATATTCTCCAGCAGCAGTGGGTACTTGGTGAGCCGCTGCATCTCAGAGACAATGAGGTCGCGCAGCTGCAGCCTGCGACACTGGGGGTGGCTCTCCGCCTCCTAGATGGAGCAAAGATGAGGGGATGTCAGCCTGGGGGCAGGTGGAATACCAGATAGGCCCTACCCAGAAACAGTGGTGGCAGCAGAGAGATAAGCATGCAAGGCAGGGAGGTGGTCAAAACATAAGGGCAGGCACCACTGCCCAGTGAGCTGGGCCCGCTGACTGCTGATCCAGGCCCTTTCCAGCGAGTAGCAGTCTCTCTGTCTGGAGCGTCATAGCCTTTGAAGGGCAGGTGTGGGTGGGTGGAGGGACGCACCTGGTCACCTCCATATGGAGAGAGAGGCTGGGGCCAGAGGGAAGAAAGGCAAGAGCTCCCTGGAGAGCTGACAGAGAAGGCGCTGCTGATGACACACCTGCATGAAGAGCTGGAACCGACTCTCCTTGCGCTGCCTGGTCTTGATCAGCTCTAGGGCTACTGACTGATAGGAGCAGAACTGTGCAGCCACCTGTTGGAGCTCCTCTCGGGCGGGACCATCAAACTGCGGGGGCAGGATGGACACTGGCTCAGTGCCGCAACCCTGCCTGGGACCAGTCCCCTGCCTATCCCCTCCTCTGCCGAATTCTGCAGCTTTAGATAATGGGACCTGGCTCCTCCACTGTCCTTGCCAAGCAGAACTCTGGAGCCATACCCGAGCCAGCATGAGGTCACTGATCTCTCTGATGATGGGACCCTCCTCCCGGAGCCTCTTCATGGCTTCGCACCAGGAATCTGGGGCAAGGAGAGGAAACAGAAATGCCTGGGGTTGAGTCAACTGCCAGACTCTGTGACTGAGAGAACAGGGATGTTCAGCAGCAACGCTATGGGAAAGGGGTTAGAAACCATTTTACTTTGGGGGGAACTGGAGGGCTGGTTTCAGGTCACCCATTGATCTTTGTCTCACCAAGGATGATGGGCAAGGGTCACCACTCAGAGAGGTCTTGGCAGATGGGCCAACCTGGAACAGGAAGCTTTAAGCTAGCAGAGGGGGAACATGGTGGACACAGGCTCCTTACTGTGAATCTCTATGAGTTCAGGCAGGTTGGGGAAAAGCCGGGACAGCTCTTCCCGGGGCATCAGGTTCTCCTTCCTCATCCGCTGGTAGAAGATCAAGTCTAGTACACGAAGTGTGCGCAGGTGGGAACTTTCAGTCACAAATAGCTCTAAGGGGGTGATAGAGAGATGGGGAGAAAACAGATCAGCAAGTATCTAGAATCACTACCCTGCTCTCTAAATCACTCTACTTCTAGAGCAACCAGAGTGGTTTCACATCCTATGGCAATTTTTCTCTCACCCTGGGGGCCAAAACAGAGGTAGAACTTACAGCTGTAGGCCACACAGACCTGGTCCTGTCCCAGTGCCCCCACGGGACACAGGGCACACCTGACCACCCTGCCCCTCCCAGACCTGCACGTGTTGCTACTGGAGGATCTCGTGGTGCTGCTCCAGAAACAGAGAAGCTGCTGCTCAAATGCACCTCTTTCCCACCCTTTGTGCCATGGGCGCTCTGGACCTATGCTCACACAGGGTAAGTTGTGGGTGGGGGGGTTGCACATTCTCACCATTGATAACCTCCTGCCGGTCAATCTCCCTCTGGGTTAGCCCAGCCACCACGTCCTTGCCCACAGTATGTTGCCAGTTTTGGGCATCTGGCTCTGGTTCCAGGTCAGACAGCTGGCCCAGGTCATCCTCTAGGAGGTGGGGAAGGAGGGCGTCTGTGCAGAACCCCAAGCTGGGGGATTCAATGCTCCTGGGGAGAATGGGCAGCTCAGCTTCACTCAGGAGGAAGAATCACACACAGGTCTGTCCCTCCTGCATTGACCCAACCTGCTTGTCCCGTGCACATAGGATACCAGTGAGCACCAAGAGGAGAAGCATACCCTGCTGAGTACAGATGGGACAGAGATACAAAGAGAGGCCCCACTGTGCCCATCACTCACCTGCGGCCCATTTTGGGGGTGAAGGGAGGGGTTGGGTTCTCGAGAGACCTGTGGAGACAATGTGACTCTCAGCATGCCTATTCAGGCCACTGCCCCAGACATCAGTGGGTAGAGCCCCCGAGCCCTCCCACCTGGTGGAGAGGCTGGAGGCAGAGGACGAAGCCGACTGGTGGAGGCGTGTGGCTTCAGCAGCAGCATCCATGTCAACGTCACTGCGGGAGCGGGGCACGTTCTCTGCCTTCCGGGACCGCTTCATTTCTTCCCGGCCCTTGAGGCTCTCAGAACGGCCCAGGCGGATCTCTGAGCGTGAACTGAGTGGACAGGGACAGGGGCTTTGGGACCTTCCACCCTGGCTTGCTTTTACCTCTGCCCCATCTCAAGGGTGCCTTGGTGTGGCAGGTCCCCCCTTCCCACATGCCTGGTGCTCCTGCATGGCAGAAGCTTCTTAATGACAAACTGCTTTTGCTATTCTCTGGAATCCTCCTTTTCCCCAGCCCAGCTTGACAGATGGACGAACTCACCTTCCCCTTGTATTTGGAAGGGATCCTAATAATAAATTTGGGGTTACCAGAATCAGGCTTGTGGTGTGTGCAGAGGTCTAAGACACCATGTTCCTGTCAGGAAAGCTTGGACATCACAGTCCTTCATCAGGTGCCACCTCCCTGCCCCTGGGACAATCTAGTGGCCAATCCAATTTGCCTCTGGTCAGCTCTCACCCTGGCTCTGCTTTTTACAAGACCTTGGAAGGAAGCACAGGCAACATCTCTACATGCTCATTCTAGGACACACTACGCTGCCTGTTAGCAGTCTGTGCTGTGGGACCCCAGTTGCGATGCAGATCCCTTCTGTTCTTAATAGTACCTTCCTAGACTGCCATTTCCTCTCCTGTGAGAAGATGACCTTAGGAATCTGCATAAAGGGGCTGTTTGCTGATAGGCAGGATCCACCCTCAGGCCCACTACTCAGGGCTCAGAGCCACCCAACATCAGGTGCTGGGTGCTGCTCTGTATCCTTGAGTCAGCTTGGGGCAGATGGCATCCCTGACCCCCGACTGCCCCTGCTGTGGCCCTGCTGGGCTGGTTCTTTGCTGACATTATTACTAATCTGCATTCTGCTCTACTTCTAGGACCACAGGAAGCCTGGAAATGTCTAGAGAGCTCTTAATAGCCCAGCAGGCTGCTGTAGTGAGGCAACCAAATGTCTTGGTGTCCATTCATCAAGCTTCCAAACTGCCAGATGACCCAAAGTGGAGCTCACCTCCTGGGGTCCACAGGATTTGTATGCTGGGTTACAAAACATACTGCCAGCTAACCTCCCACTGAAATCATGCACCAGAAAAGTCAAAATACTTTTTACCAGTGCCTTCAATGGGTCGTGTCAGCACCATGATGAGTCCCACCAGCAGGGTCACTAGGGCTACAGAGCTAAGGACCTTTCTTCAAGTGTCCAGAAGCGTGCATTTCTTCCACCAAGAAGTAATAGTTCCTAGGGAGTGCCCTTTAGAATTCACAGGCTCAGGGCTCATCTATACCAACAGCCTGTGGTCCACCAGCTGCTTATTTTACACTCCCCCCAGGATTGCCAGTGAGTTTACAACCATACAATCCAAAGGCTTCTGCTTGTAGCTCTAGGGTCTTAGGAATTCTCAGGGCAAATTTACTCAGTAATGGTTAAGAAGGCAAGCTGGTAAATGGTCTCAAATGTTCTCTTGAAATGTTGAAAATGTCTTATAATCTTAAAATATTTGATATATCTGTAAGATGTCTACCATAGTAATCACATAATATGTGTATTTAATTCACTAAAATTAGAACTGAACCTTTCCCCTCAGTACAAATCTAACTTTTGCCTCCCCTAAATCTTTGTCAATTCTCTCTATGGCAAAAATCTTTACTAACATATTACATTTAGGAAGGCTTAATATAAACAGAAAAGAGTAAACCTTGCATTCACTAGGAAGGTTTGATTTATAGTTTGATAATTAGTTTATTCCAAACGTAAAATAGCTTGTATGTACAGAATGTTACACACTTACCCACCTTTCTGCCAGTCCAGGCTGTCAGGCTGGTGTTCCCCATACATCAGACCACATTACTATACCTTGAGGGTGATTTCAGGACATTGCAAGAGTATTTCTCTTTTTTTTCTTATTTTGAGACAGAGTCTCACTCTCTCCCCCAGGATAGAGGTGCTGTGGTATCAGCCTAGCTCACAGCAACCTCAAACTCCTGGGTTTAAGTGATCCTCCTGCTTTAGCGCCCAAAGTTGCTGGGACTACAGGCACCTGTCACAACACCTGGCTAAGTTTTTCTTTTTTTAGTAAAGATGGGGTCTCCTTTGCTCTTACTCAGGCTGGATTTTTGGATAGAATCTCACTATGTTGCTCTCTGAAGGGTGCTGTGGCATCATAAATCACAGCAACCTCAAACTCTTAAGCTTAAGCGATTCACTTGCCTCAGCCTCCCAAGTATTTGGGACTACAGGCTTGCCAAAACGCCTGGCTTTTTTGTTGCAGTTGTTGTTTAGCAGGCCTGGGTGGGGATTAAACCGGTCAGCTTTGGTATATGTGGCTGGCACCCGGAGTGAGCCCTCAGGCTGGTCTTGAATTCCTTAGCTCAAGGGACACGCCCATCTCAGCTTCCCAGAGTACTGGGATTACAGGTGCGAGCCACTGTGCTTGGCCAGATTTTAGACGTGACTTGACTGCTGTCATGCTACAGTCAAAAGCAAGTAAGTTTGAGAATATATATATATATATGTAAAGAAACAAATATATACATAAATAAATATATATACATTACAAATAATACACACACACACATATATATATATATTTATATATTTTAGAGACAGGGTCTCATTTTATCGCCCTTGGTAGAGTGCCCTGGGGGTCCAGGTGCCTGCCACAACACCCAACTATTTTTTTTTTGTTGCAGTTTGGCTGGGGCCAGGTTTGAACCTGCCACCCGTGGTATATGGGGCCAGCACCCTACCTACTGAGCCATAGGCACCACCCTGAGAATATATTTTAATATCGGAATATATTTAATACAAGGATTCTAGTTAGAACATGACTCAAGATAGAAAATATGAAAGGTACCATAGTCTGAAATCCCCTTTTTCTTCTTGAAAAGGTCAGTACAGCTCATTTGAATCAATCAACTTGGTATCTCTTTGCTGAGGTAGACCCCTGCTGCCCACAGCTACATTGCTCGTCTTTAAAGGGCTCATCTTTAGTTCTCTTCTTTTACACACAGCCTTTTTTTCACTGCCAGGTTTTTTTTTCCATGCCTTCCTTTGCTCCCTCTATACCAGCAGTTCTCAACCTGTGGGTTGTGACCCCTCTGTAACAATGAAAATACATCATGGCTTTAGGAAGGTTGAGAACCACTGCTCTATACTCTTTTTTTAATCCTTGTTATTTAGGGTTTCCTGATTAGCTGCTTTATAAATATTACCTAGCTCAATTTTGGGACAGAGGCTACTCAGTATTCAGGGGATGAATCCAAGGCAGAGTCTATAGGCATATGCCTCCCAGGCCGGAGGGCAGGGCCTGAGCACCCATTCCACAGTGGGAGCCCTGCAGTCTAGTGGGGAAGGGCGAGGGAGCTGGGATTAAACCCTAGTGCCAAACTCAGCCCATGTGCCCCACCTCAGGCAGCTGGCAAGCCCCATCCCATGACTGCTACCTGTCACTCTCCAGCAGGTCCTCAGGAAAGCTTCCTGTGGAGAGTCTCTGTGTGCCAGGTTCCGGGGCCTCATACTGCTGGTTGTTCTCAAAGTGCTGAATGATGTTCCTCACGTTGCCTGGTTTGACTGGAAGCACAAACAGAGTGAAGGATACTATACTTTCCATTTGGGGTGATGTCTCAGACCTTACTCCCTGCTACCCCAGAAGACAGAGCGATGAGAAAGCATGGGTGACAGCAGCACAGGCCCCAGAATGAAGAGGCACTCCTAGTCCTGGCTCCTCTATGCGTGTGCTGGGGCCCAGGGCAGTCGTTCTGCTTTTCTGGGTCTGCTCTTCCCTCATGTGCGAACTCAGAGGGTGTAGAAGTACGTTTTCTAGGAAGTTTTCTTTTGGATCTCACATTTTTCCTAAGAGCCATATACAGGTTAAAAAAGTAGCCCGGCACACCAAAACCACATCTACATGGAATTTGGCCATACTGCTATATTATATCAGGCATTTCTCAAATTTATATGACATTTAGAGCTCATTATTTCTGTTTTTCTCTGACTCTCCCTCCTATTCTCTCTGGAACACCATCTCTATGGTCTCCATCACTAAGAAATCCAGGACCTTTAGTGATGTGAGATGTGACCTCGCTGAAATAGAAGAGAGACATAACTCTTTCAAATTCCAGCCCCTGCTTCTTTTTTTTTTTTGAGATGTCTCACTCTATCACGCTTCGTAGAGTGCCATGGCTTCCTATCTCATAGCAACCTCAAACTCCAGGGCTCAAGTGATCCTCCTCCCTCAGCCTCCTGAGTAGCTGGAACTATACAGGCACCTCTGCCACAATGCCCAGCTAGTTTTTTTATTTTTAGTAGAGATGAGGTCTCACTCTTGCTTAGGCTGTTCTCAAACTCCTGGACTCAATGAATCCATCTGCCTCAGCCTCCCAGAGTGCTAGGGTTATAGGAGTGAGCTGCGGTGCCCAGCCCCATTCCAGCCCTTTTAAAAAGCTAAGACAGAAGAATTCGTGTTCATAAAAAACAGAGAGACCAAGTAGAAGAGTAAAAACGCACAGTTGATTCAACTTAGAAACCTTGGAGATGAGAACTCACACCCAGGGCACCATGGCTCTCAGCAGGAAAGAAGAGAGATGAGGAGCTCACCTTTATGTCAACTAGCTGAGCTTGAAGCCTAGCAAAATCAGAAGAGGGTTGGGCTAGAAGAGCCCTCTGCCTGCGGCTAGCAGGAAGGGTAGATGGAACCAGGGAAGCAATATTAACCCCTGGGGTCTGGACCCCAATCTTAACCATACTAACCGAGTTCTGCCACTGACTTCGGAGATCCTGAGAGCTGTATACACAAACTTACAGATTCTTCCTATCTTAAAATCTGACTTTTGAATGACATTTTCTAAGCCAGAAAGAACAGAAAAACATTTAGCTGCTCTCTTCAAAGTCTGACTCCGTGTTAGTTAGGTAGGCAGCTGGGTAAGATTTCTCTAAAACTGCCTGGGTGCATATTCCAGGAGCAGGGATGTTACCATCAGTCCCACTTTGGAGATCAGGACCAGAACCGGTTGTCCTCAACTTAGTGTGCATCTGGGACTAGGAGCCCCTGCAAATGCCACAGTTGGCTGTGAAGCTCTGAGCTTCGCTGGCTGGGTGACGACGTGGGAGACCAGGAACATCCTACCACTGAAAGCCACTGGGTTGAATCCACTATTATTTCTTCTCCCATGGGCCACTTTGAAAATGCCCAATTGTGGCCAGGTGTGGTGGCTCATGCCTGTAATCTTAGCACTTTGGAGGCCAAGGAAGATCACCTGAGTCCAGGAATTTGACATTAGCTTGGGCAACATAGAGAGAGCCATCTCTACAAAAAATGATTTTAAAAAACTAGCTGTGTGTTGTGGCAGGCACCTATAGTTCATGCTTCTTGGGAGGCTGAGGCAGGAGTATCACGTGAGCTCAGGAGTTCGAGGTTACAGTGGGCCATGAGATAGGCACACTGTACTCCAGCCTGGCCTGTTTCTTAAAAACAAAACAAAACAAAACAAACACAAAAAACCCAGTTATATCCTAGATATAGTTATGGTTAGATCCTAGTTATAGCAAGAAATAGGTGTCATCTTGAGATCTGGTGTAACTAAATGACCTAGAGCACTGGTTCTCAATCCGTGGGTCATGACCCCTTTGTAACAATGAAAATACATCGTGGCATTAGGAAGGTTGAGAACCACTGACCTACAGTGACAGGGTTAAAAACAAGTAGGCTAGAACCCACTTAAAAAAAAAGTAAAGTTTCATTAGCAGCTCTTGCTTTTCTCCCTCCAGTCTCTGAATGATAATAGAACTAAATAAAGGTGAACATGTTACTAACAATCAGATCCTTTATAATGAACAGGTAACAGTGATGATTTTAAATGGCAAAAACACTCAATATTGAGGCTTTTTACATCTTTAAATATGGATACAAATTTGTCTGACATCCTGGGGATTTTAAAATCCCAAACCAAATACTGAAATCATAATGTAAAGATATGACTCAAATTGCTGGACACACACCCTTAGCTCTGCTATCAGGAACCTTCTTTCCACCTTGGGTGTTTTTGTCTGCTCTCAAAATTTTTGCCTGCTATTACCTCACACCTTCCCTGGCAGGGGAGATAAGGAACATGTTAAAGAACTAAGGGCTGTATTTACCGTTTTTTTGTTTTTGTTTTTTTTTTTTTTTTGTAGAGACAGAGTCTCACTTTATTGCCCTCAGTAGAGTGCTGTGTAGTCACAGCTCACAGCAACCTCCAGCTCTTGGGCTTAGGTGATTCTCTTGCCTCAGCCTCCCGAGTAGCTGGGACTACAGGCGCCCGCCACAATGCCCGGCTATTTTTTGATGCTGTTTGGCCAGGGTCGGATTTGAACCTGCCACCCTCGGTATATGGGGTCGGGGCCCTACTCGCTGAGCCACAGGCGCCGCCCATATTTACTGTTTTTTTTAAACATTTTTTCAATAATTTAAAAGAGTAAATCTAGGAGTTTAGTAACTTTTTGAGACAGAGTCTCACTATGTTGCCCTTGGTAGAGTGCCATTGAGTCACAGCTCACAGTAACTTCTAACTCTTGATTCTCTTGCCTCAGCCTCCCAAGTATCTGGGACTAAAGGTGCCCGCCACAACCCCCTGCTATTTTTTTTTTTTTTTTTGCAGTTTTTGGCTGGGGTTGGGTTTGAACCTGCCACTTCCGGCATATGGGGCCAGCCGCCCATTTGAGCCACAGGTGCCGCCCATGCCCTGCTATTTTTTGGTTGTAGTTGTCATTGTTTGGCAGGCCTGGGCTGGGTTTGAACCTACCGCCTCTGGTGTATGTGGCTGGTGCCCTAGCTGCTGTGCTACAAGTGCCAAGCTGGGAGTTTAGTAACTTTTAAAATAATTCTGAAGCCAATTTTTTTTGGGGAGATGGGGTCTTGGTATGTTACCAGGTTAGAGTGCAGTGGCTGTTCACAGGCGGAATCATAGTGCACTGTGGTCTCAACTCCCAGCCTAAAAACCCTCCTGCCTCAGCCTCCTAAGTAGCTGAAACTATAGGTGCATACCACTGTGCCTGGCTGAAGATAGCATTTTTTTATTGTCCCTTTTACATAAAATAAAACTTTTTTTTAATAAAATAAATTCTTGAAAAACAGTAATTCCCACTGAAATCTCCTATATATATTTATGATAGAACCTAGAAAATATTCATCACTCAATTGCCCTACATAGACCTCACTGATGGGCAAAGAACTTGCCCATTACAGTGCTGGCAGTTAAAGAGTCAAAAGACATGGGTTCCGTGCCTGTGGCTCAACGGGCTAGGGCGCCAGCCACGTGCATCTGAGCTGGCTGGTTCGAATCCAGCCCGGGCCCGCCAGGCAACAATGACGGCTGCAACCAAAAAATGGCCGGGTGTTGTGGCGGGCGCCTGTAGTCCCAGCTACTTGGGAGGCAGAGGCAGGAGACTTGCTTGAGCCCAAGAATTGGAGGTTGCTGTGAGTTGTGATGCCACAGCACTCTATCCAGGGTGACAGCTTGAGGCTCTGTCTCCAAAAAAAAAAAAAATAAATAAATAAACAAAAGACATGGAGGTGCTACACTGAAGGGCTTAACAAAGTCCAGGCAAAAATACTCAAAGAATAACAGAAATCACAGTTTACTAAGAAACAAAAAACAAACAAACAAAAAAAAGAGGCTTTTTATTATTTCAATTGAAAATAACATCTTAAGTGTTCCTGCAGGACACTCCAATTTGTGAGGGTTTCCTTCAGTTTCACAGAACCCTGGATTTTTGGAACCTCATCCATTATGTGACCAAATCATGGAGAAAGGCCTCAAACTGTGCGAAACTGCCAGAGGAAACAGCAGGCTGGCCTTTGGCAGACTCTATCTATGGGAGTGGGGTCCCTGTCCCATGGGAGCCCTGGGTCAGGCTGGCAAGGTCTCTTAGTGGAGATAGAAGGCCCTCCCTGGTTTGTGTCACAGAGCAGCTTTAGCAACAAGGAGGACATATAAGAGAAATGGGGAGAAGAAAGAGAGGAAAGAGGAACAGATAGGAGAAGATAAAGAAGGAAAAGAGAAGACAAGATTTGGGAGATAGAAACTCAGTGCTAAGGCAAAGACAAACCCAAAGAAAATGTTCCTTTTACCTTCCACAGGGGACAAGGGAATATGAAATGCTAAAAGAAAAACAAAAAACAAAAGTAAACCATGAAAAGTCAAATTAATGTTTCAAGAGTCAAAATAAAAATTACATCAAGCTGGAAAATGAAAAGGTAGCAAAAATCAAGCCTGGTCTAGAAGAGTCCCCTCCTTCCACTCCTCCACTGCAGCAATTTCAGGCAGGACAGCAGGCCCACTCCACTGCCCTTCAGCACCCCATTGACAGCAGGGACTTAAGAGACTGATTAGGAGGGGCCGGCAACAACTTCCAAATGACACATGGCTGGGAAGAGATCAATGATAGATCAATTGAGCTTTGGCTACTGATGGTATTAGGGAAAGGTCTGGGTCCCAAAACTTGCCCATCTGTCTGATTCTATTTAACAGTGACTCACCCCCTCCCCTGTCTCTAATTTCTCCCAACACCTAGCACTGCAGGCATACGGATGAGTCTCACAGGTACAGGGGAAGAGGCATTTACTGTCCACAGGGTAATCTTTGCCAAGGGGAAACATTTCTCCATGTGGGTGGTCAGTAACTACCACTAACCCTGAGTTCCCAGACTAAGAATCAGGGACTGCTGTAGCTTCCTTGGCTCTGAGACGCTGATGTGCACCCCACAGAGCCTGCATTCCGTCCGTCAAGGGGATAGGGCAGCAGCACTGGGAGGGGGCTACGGGTGTGGTGTCTGTGCCCAGCTGACACAGGAAGCCTTTGCCAATGCAATGGTGTGTGTATGAGGGGCTGCAGTTCCACCCAAGGAATGACTAAGGCTATTGTCTGCAAATACTCACTGCTCTGGGAAGAACTTTTGGGCTTCCCAATGTATTTGAGGATGGGGTTTCGCTTCTTGTCCTCCAAGGCATCCTTTTCTTTTTTGGAATTGCTGCCCTGTTGAGACAGGAGACACTGAGGTTTAGAGGAGGTCCCAATACCCAGACTTAGCTGCTTATCAACTCTGGCACTGCCCCTAGGACTGGCCCTCAGCAAACAACTGGACAGCTGACTCATGCTTGTGCCCTGAGGAGACTTGGAAGAAGGGAGAGAGTGCTGCTCTAGCCAAGGGCTCTCACTGACTCCATATCCAAGGTGGAGGATGTAGCTTGACAGCTGTAAACGCCTTTCCTTGTCTACATCAGCACAGAGAACTGTCTGTCCCAAGAGGAGATATTTTCTAGTGTAGCTTTGTTACCTTCTTGGTCTTAGGGAAGAAAGGTAGCCACTTGTCCTTGTCAGGAGCAGCCTGGGCCTTGTCAGCTGTGTTGGAAGGTCGTGTGTCCCGAAGATGGATCCCAGCATGGCTCATGTAGGTATTGAGGGCGAAGCCCATGGGGGCACTGTAAGGGAGAGGCCGAGCCATGAATCAGAAAGCCCCAGTCAGCCTGTCCTGCTGCAGGGGAAGGGGCACTTATGGGCCAAACTGCTCCTTCCAAAGGGAAGTCTGGAATAATCAAAGGGAACAACAGGCAGAAGCTGGCTAAAAGTCTTGGCTGGCACAACTCCTAGGAGAAATCTGATTCCTTCCCTAAGCAGAGCTCTTCCCCACTAGCGGATAATACTCAGTGGAAAGACATGCCAGTTCCCTAAAACGTAAGCACAAAATTCTCTCAATGGTCAAGCCATGGGTGGATTGGAAGCCCGGCTGAGGTATATAGCTAATATCCTCAGGTACATGTGTGGGCGTGGAGTAGTAAGGGGAAGGGAGAAATGACAGCCAGGGTACATTGTCTTTACTTGTCTCCCATCTCTAAGCACAGAGAGAAAAAGATAAAAAAGAGCTGTCAAGTATCTTCCAATTTCCACAAATGAAAATGTCCAGAGCTCTGGGTTTAAAATGTACTTGGTCCACAATTCAGTAGATAGATTATCCACTTAGTGAATTCAATGCAGCAAAGCTTCAGTCCTGGCTCTATTTCCCTTTGAAACAGACTTCTAACCCCATCTTCTCTCCCTTAGTTAAGTGTGAGTGTTCAGGGACTGCAAACTCATTTTAATCTTTGCTGATGAGAAACAATGAGATAAATATATAGGCTAAAAAAAAATCATAATATTTGCTCAGAGAGGTACTGTGTTGCACCCCAGATACCCTCTGTAGGGGTCATAATACAGGCTGAAATTACTATCATTCTAACCACTTTAAGTGGTTTAAGGGAAAGAAATGAGAAGGCAAACACAGGGCTAATTTGGGTAGAGAAAAGGAAGCCTGGTGTGAAAATGGTACGAGTGATGGCAACTTGGAGTCTCCCACTGGAGAAAAAGCCTCCTCCCCAGGCAGTAATTCCTGAGCCTGGGCCTGAGCCTCATGACCCCTGTATGTTACGGTTACACAGACTCCTGGAATTAAACTTGTAGGAACTGTGCTCCCATGCATTTCTACATCCTAGGGACTTCCCTTGATTGGCAGAAACGGAAAGCATAGCAGCTCAGCCTCACTCTTTCCCACCTGGCAAGTACAAATGAACCACAACACGGGCTCACTTACCTCCTGTCCTCCTCGTACTTGGATCTGGAATGAAAGAAAAAAGAGATGACTCAGACTGCAAAGAAACAGGCTCGTGCCTGGGCAGAGGCTGGGAGGAGGGTAAATGCTTAGAGGAAGGGAGGGTTGGTGGGGGAAAGTGGAGGAGTACCATGAAACATCAGACTCAGACTCTTGGTCACAGCTCTGCAGCCAGCATGGGGCACAGGAGGGGAGAGGTCTTACTCCCTGAGGGACTCAGCTAGCACAGGACTGTGATGATGACAGTGTCCTTCTAGCTAAAAGGAAGGGGAATGTGGAAATAAAGACTCTTGATAGCCACTGATTCAGTGTCTGAAGTCACATGGAGGAAGAGGCTCCTTTTTGTATCCAATGTAGCAACACCCCTGAACTAGAAGGGCTGACACTGAGGCAGGAGGAAAGAGGTGAGGAAGCAAAGATGCCTCGAGACCAGATCCAAAGAAACCTATTTATACGAGGTAAATGCTAACAACTAACATTTGAGTGTTTTCTACAGGCCAGGCATTATTCTAAGTTATTTACGTGTATTACTCCATCTAATTATTGAAATATCCCATAAGAAGTTATTATATCCTCCGCAGCTGTGATTTAATAAAAAAAAAAAACAAACAGAAAAAAAATACATAAAATAAATAAATAAATAAATAAAAAGAAGCTATTATATCCTCATTTTATGAGATCAAAACTTCATTCTTTAAAAAAACTATTGTAAATGAGATGCTTATACTGTCAACAACAGTCTCATATAATTCTGGTGCCTATAATCTCAAAATAGGTTCAGCTGGGTCCTACCTCTATCCCTGGAGTAGGTGGGGTGATTAATCCCATCTGACTGCGGGAAAATGAAGGCCCAGAAAGACACTGAACTGGCTATAGGTCAGAAGGTTAAGTCTGCAAAGAACATACTGTGTGATCTCACTTGGTTTTGTCCTCTCTAGCCCAGATCTCTGACCAGATGCTAGGTTAGCATATGCAGTTACCCACTACATTAGATCTCTGGTCTGATGTCTAAAAGGCTTCTCAGGGGCTGGGCATGGTGGCTCCTA
Organism: Arctocebus calabarensis; assembly: GCA_963573935.1. Lineage (NCBI taxonomy): Eukaryota > Metazoa > Chordata > Mammalia > Primates > Lorisidae > Arctocebus > Arctocebus calabarensis. Next base: position 36,754 of record CAUYON010206855.1, on the reverse strand, counting down.
GCATTCCGGGAGGCCGAGGCAAGTAGACTGCCTAAGTTCACAAGTTTGAGAACAGCCTGAGCCAGAGTGAGACCTTGTCTCTAAAATAGCCAGATACTGTGGCAGAGACCTATAGTCCCAGCTACTCAAGAGGCTGAGGCAAGAGAATCACTTGAGCCACAGCACTCTACCAAGGATGACAACAACAACAAAATAGCCAGGCTTTGTGGTGGGTGCCTGTAGTCCCAGCTACTTGGGAGGCTAAGGCAAGGGAATTGCTTAAGCCCAAGAGTTTGAGGTTGCTATGAGCTATGATGCCACAGCACTCTACCTAGGGTGACAAAGTGAGACTCTGTCTCAAAAAAAAAAAGGGATCTCAAATTCAATGTGTTCAAAATTCAACCCTGACTTCCTACCATGGAATTGTTCCCCATGCAACTGGCTCTATTTTTACTGATAGTGCTTTTGTCTTTTTAGTAGCCTCATGGAATTGCTCCCCATGCAATTGGTTCTATTTTGACTAATGGAGCTTTTGTCTTTTTAGTAGCCTCAGTTAAAAAAAAACAACCCCAAAACAACAAAAAAACAAAACCTAGAGTCTTCCCTTTCTTTTTCCTCTAACTCCCGCACTCAGTTTTTAGGGAATCTACCTGTTGGCTCTATAGTCTAAACACAGTTTAGCACTCAGTGGGGCACCGTGGCTAACACCTGTAATCGTAGCACTCTAGGAGGATGAAGTGGAAGAACTGTTTGAGCTCAGCAGTTTGAGTTCACCTTGAGCAAGCGAGACCTTGTCGCTACTAAAAATAGAAAAACTAGCTGGCACTGTGCCAAGCACCTGTAGCTGCCCTTCTGGCTGCCATTCAAGTTCATTGCTGACTTTTCTATTCTGCTGTTGCTATACTTGCTCAAATGTGTCTGTCAAGCACGTTCTTACTCTGCCGTGGCTGTTCACTCTACCTGGAATGTTCTTCCCCTGGATGTCTTTGAGGATAACTCCCCCAATTTTTTTCAATTGTTGCTTTTTCCATGTGGTTTTCCCTGACTGCCCTGTGTCAAATTGCAATGCACTGGCTGTTGCTCTTGACCTCCCCCAGCACCCTTTGTTTCTAATGTACTATTTAATTCCCTCACTAATTACACTCGGTGTCTCCCCTCACTGTGAAGTAAGCACCACCAGGAGAAGAGGTACTTTGCTCACTGATGCCACCCAAGAGTGTCAGCTGCAGAACAATGTGTGGCGCACAGTAGGAAGGTTGTAAATATCTGCCAAGTTGAAGCTTCAGCGTTAACAGAGACTCTCTAGATTGTCTAGACCAGTGTTTTACAACCTTTTTTATCTCACAGCACACTGAAACCTATAATCAAACTTCTATAGCACTCTTAAATTATGTTGATCAGAAAAAAGAGTTAAAAAAAAAAAGAATATACTTACTGTGCTTTAAATTTCTTTCAAAAATAATTTAATTAATGATCTTTAAACATTTTTGAGCCACACCTAAGGTCCTCTCATGGTAGACCAGTTGAAAATCACTGCTCTAGTCTAACTCTGTAAAAGGGAATAATCAAGGTCATGTAACTACTCAGCAAGAAGCAATATTGGGTTAAAAACTGCTTCTGAGTCTGGAAGTGTCCCCACAGAGTCTATGACATTGGGACTTTCATCCCATGGGCCTATGACACCTTAGAAAGGAGGATCTAGAAAAGCTTGACAAGCACAGCTAATTTAGTTTTCTAAAGTGATTAGGGAAAGATAGGTAGTTCAAATTCCCTCAAGCCTGTTCTAGCTGTCTCCTGAAAGAACTCTTTATTCACTGGACACTCAGTACTGGTCTCACTTTTAGCCTTAGATGGGGTCTTGGAGGCAGGAAGGTAAAGAAGAGGACTAGAAAGGGGAAGAAGAAAGCTCCCAAGCCCCTGAGGCCCATGTCACAGCCACCAAATGACTACCAGGGCTCCTGGCACTGCACCTCGGAGCACAACAGAGATGGCACAACTCTCCCCATCTTTGAGGGTAAGGAGAAGCAAGAAAGAAATGGACGGAGCAAAGGCTGGGAAATAGACCCACAAAATAGTCAGCATGCTCAGAGTGTGGGAAGTGGAACTGAAGACTCACAAAATATCTCCAAGGACAGCCAGCTGCTTCTCGGCCACCTGGCGCTCTCGGAGAAGGTCCCCATCCAGGTCCAGTAGGTCGTTTTCACCATACAAGCTGCCCAGCCCCAGGGTGCGCTTCGTTCTAAGTCACAGAAATACAGAGAAAGAAATAAATGTACATGCAAACATCCAATAGACGGACACCCAGGAAGAGCAAGGCAAACACACACTCACACAAGGAGTGAGACAGGGCTGAGGGGCAGGAGTGTGGGGAGAGAGAAGGAGGGGAAGTGGACGGACCTGTAGTCGTGGATCTGCTCCTGGATCTCGGGCATGGCTGCCTCCTGAGCTTCACAGAGCACACCACGGGCGTCCTCACTGCTGCGCAGCCGTGAGTCTGTAGTGGAGGCCCACAGAAAGCAGAATGGGGAGGGTGTTGGGGAGGTCACTTCTGTAGAGCATCCCAAGGCACTTCAGCTCCCGCAACACTGGGAGGAAAGGCTGTCTGTCTGCCCCTGTTAGCCTAAAGGAAGCAGAGCCTACACATCCCAATCATTCCTGAATTCATGACAGGAATCCTGATATCTAAGGCTTGAGGCAAGGACAAAACATTTTCTGGATGTCCTATGTTTCAATAAGAGAAGAAATATTAAAGCTCCTCTCCTTGGATGTGTCACAGTGCTGTCCTCTGACATCAAAATGCATGCCTCTCAGAGGCTGAGTTCTTCTGAGCCCTAGAGCCAGATCACAAGGCTAAAAAAGGTGAGTCAGAATCCCCAGGGGGTGAGGGTGAGTTCTTCACATTCCACGAAACCCAAACTCTCCAGTAGAAATTGGAAGATGTCTTTCTGGTCTCTGCATCGAGCTCCACTCAGGTTAGGCCAAGATCTTGGGACGGCTGGTTCTCTCTCTGCTCACCCTGTTGCTGTTTCTGGAAGCTCTCTTCCCTGTTGTATGTGTTCATAAATCGTCTCTTTCCAAAAGCAACTTCAAACTTCTATCCTCTAAAAAACTGCCTATGATTAGATTCTCAGGCTGACATCCACGATGCCTGCCCCTGATTCTTCCATTTGTGATTGGAATTAGAAGGGAGCCAGGGAATTGTTCAGGCTGCTGGGTCTTCACTCTAGGCCAACTGCTATCAGTGTTAGCAAGAATTTATAAATACAGAAATAGGGCTGGGCTTGGTGGCTCAGGCCTGTAATCCCAGCATTCTGGGAGGCTGACATTGGAGGTTTGTTTAAGGCCAGGAGCCTGAGACCAGCCGAGACTTCATCTTTACCAAAAAGAGAAAAATAAGTGGGATGTGATAGCGGGTACCTGTAGTCCCAGCTACTCGGGAGGCTGAGGTGGGAGGATCACTTGGGCTTACGAGTTTGAGGTTGCTGTGAGCTAGGCTGATGACATAGCACTCCAGCCTGAGCAACAGAGTGAGAGACCCTGTCTAAGAAAAAAACTATAAAGGCACTACTAAAAAAGGTGAGTTAGAATCCCCAGGGGGTGAGGGTGAGTCCTTCACATTCCACGAAACCCAAAGTCTCCAGTAGAAACTGGAAGATGTCTCTCTGGTCTCTGCATCTAGTTCTACTCAGGTTAAGCCAAGATCTTGGGGCAGCTGGTTGTAGCACAGTAGTTAAGGCACCAGTCACATACACCGAGGAGCCTGGCAGGTTTGAACCCGGACCTGGCCAGCTAAACAACAATGATAAACTGTAACAAAAAAATAGTCAGGTGTTGTGGTGGGCCTTATAGTCCCAGCTACTTGAGAGGCTGAGGCAAAAGAATCGCTTAAGCCCAAGAGTTGGAGTTTGCTATGAGCTGTGATGCCATGGCACTCTACCAAGAGCAACATAGTAAGACTGTGTCTCAAAGCAAAAACAAAACCAATCAACAAACAAAAAAACCCACCTCCCACCCCCTGTGGATTCTGACTCCAGATACGATGAAGTGAGGCTCTGAGTTTTGTATTTTTTAAGAGTTACTCTGCAGTTATACGCATGGGATAAAATAATAGTGGGCCATTGTAAATTGAGATGAAATAATCATTTTCATCTTTTGTGCATGGACTAGACATTGTTTTTGAAAAAAAAAAAGAGTTACTCTGATGACTGACCTGGCTTATGAATCCCTGATCAAGTCCAGTTTCCTCTTTACCCAGGTAAATAACCAAGTCCCCAAGAGAAAGGCTGGCAGAAATGGGCCCAAGTCTAACTTCAAGTCCAGTGTCTTCCCACAACAAACTCCCCCAGGCAGAGTGAGCTCCCAGGCAGGGTCTGTCCTATTTACACCCGACCATAAGCTACCGGGCAGTGTTCTTCTCCTGTATGAGAGGATGGTTGCCCAATGACAGGGACTATATCCCCTCTGTCCTTTGGAGCCTCCAGGGAGCTCAGGACAAAAAGGGCACCAAGCAGAGATTAACTGACCAAGGAGCCAACTTACCAATTTCAGCCTGTAACATCTCAGGGATCTTCACTCTCAGAGGCTGAAACACAGAGGAGTGGGTAGAAGCAGTGAGGAGAGGTGGGGCATGGCAGCACGGCCTTCTTGCCTTTTGTGTCTCCATCTACCCACGCTCCTCTCCTCCAACTGTACCACCTTGCTTTTAGGCTAAGATTTTTGGTAAATGGAATCTGAGGTTATGTGTCAAGCTGAGACTAGACTCTGAGAATGGCACCTGCAGAAGAATTACCACTCTTTTTTTTTTTGTTTTTTTATTTCATTGCTTATTTATTTATTTATTTCCTTTTTTTTGTTGTTGTTGTTGAGACACAGTGCCACCCTATGCCCCTGAGCAGAGTGCAGTGGGCGTGGTAACTCACTGCAACCTCTCACTCTGGCTGTGGGCCTCCTGCTGCCTCAGCCTCTGGAAGCCGCTGGGATTATAGGCGCTCACTGTGGCGCCTGGCTGGGTTTTTCCATTTTTTTCATGAGTCGGGGTCTCACTCTCGGTCAGGTGAGTCTGGAACTCCTGAGCTCAAGCAATTCTCCCTCCTCAGCCTCCCACAGTGCTGGGATTACAGGCGTGAGCCACCGCGCCCGGCAGGTTTACCACTCTTATGCCAAGGTCACTGGGTGCACAGAAGGGCCATGTTGTTCCAAAAAGTAGACTGGTGCTAAGTTAGTAGTGAGGAAAAGCCTTTATCAGGCTATTTGGTGAACTTTCCTTCCTCTTCACTTTCAAGGGAAAACTGGCCTCAAGTCACCTACAGGGAGTCTTAAAAGTCATCCCTAAAGTTTCCATATACACAGAAAATATTTTATGAATAAAGATGTAGCTTATTTACGGAATATTCACTACACAATTTTACAAAGAGATGGCCAACGTGTAGAGAATAAATTGTAAATATTTTGTAAAATTCTGTAATGATTATTTTGTAAATAAAGGCACATCTGTATGGTGGCAGGAAGGACACCTTATAGTCTTGCAGTTAGAATAGTGTCTGGTTTTACTTTGTGAGTCCCTGACACACTGAATATTGGAATGGTTCTGTAATAATCAACAGAGAATAGCTAGCAGCTCTCACCTCATCACTCAATACCCATTGAAGGAGATAAATAAATACAAAATCTTGAGAAAAATCAATTTTTCTCAACCTTATTAGCCCTAGCAGCTTACGGCTAGAAGAGTAACATCATTTTGGAATTTAGTTGATCAGATTAGAAATTCTGGGATGGGAATTGGCCTCTGCAGATAGAGGTACTCTTGTCAGCAGGACCCCAATCCAGCCTTGGAACTATGTCTAGGTGCAGAGTGCTTTCCACTCAGCACCACGGGGGCCCCCACCTGATTCCTGAGTACAGAGTACTTTCCATCCTAGCACCACAGGGGCTCTCACCTGATTCCTGAGTACAGAGTGCTTTCCATCCTAGCACCACGGTGGCTCCCACCTGATTCCTGAGTAGAGTGCTTTCCATCCTAGTACCACAGGGGCTTCCACCCAACTCTTGGATGCAGAGTGCTTTCCATCCCAGTACTACAGGTGCTCCCACCCAATTCCTACCTTTGGGCAGTAACAGCACATCAGGCTGAGCTAAAGAAACTGGGTTCTCCTCTTGCCTCATTGATCTAAATCCCTGGATACCTATGAACACTGGAGCAAACAGATATCTACTCTGGCTGCAAAAGGTGGCATCCCCAGGACATGAAACAGCAGTCTGCCTGGGGTGAGCAGCTGTTTCTTTATCTCAGGGAAAGGGAAGGCAGAGGGTTGGTGGGAACTAGGGCACTGTTTCAGGGACAGCAATCAGAATTCAGCATAATCTCTCTTTCTAATGTGTATTCTACATGGAATAAAAGAGTATAGAGAGATCAATCTTTTGAGAGTAGAGCTAGGAACAGAATCCAGGAATCCCTCAGCTTAGACTTCTCTTTTAAGAACACGACTCTACCTGGACTGAATGTTTTGCTTCACTTTTCTCTGCCTCTGTGTGGTTCAAAGAGTATAATGAAATTGTAATCTAGTCCATGACTACCTTACCGCATTTTTCTCTAGGAAAATGTTCCAGATGTCTTTTCCCAAGCTCCGGGACTCCTTAGAATTCGTTTGCTGATAAACTTCCACACACAAGTAAAACAGCTAAGAGGAGAGACAAACTGGGTTAAAGCAGTGACTCTCTACTCTGCTCCTTGGGAAGAGTTAGCAATGTATAGAAACATTTTTAGTTGTCGCAACTCCCAGGCAAATGAAGCACTACTGGCATCTAGTGGGTAAAGTCCAGTGATGCAGCTAAATATACCCAAATGCACAGGAGAGGCTACCCCAGCAATGTATTCTCCAGTTTATTTTATTTATTTATTTATTTGAGACAAAGCCTCAAGCTGTCACCCTGGATAGAGTACTATGGCATCACAGCTCACAGCAACCTCCAATTCTTGGACTCAAAGCGAGTCTCCTGCCTCTGTCTCCCAAGTAGCTGGGACTACAGGCGCCTGCCACAACACCCGGCCATTTTTTTTTTTTTTTTTGGTTGTAGCTGTCATTGCTGTTTGGTGGGCCCGGGGGCTGGATTCGAACCTGCCAGCTCAGGTGTACGTGGCTGGCGCCTTAGTCCGTTGAGCCACAGGCGCCAAGCCTATTCTCCAGGTTAGAATGTCAACAGGGCCAAGGCTGAGAAACCCTGGGTTGGGATGTTCTGAAGCCCCTGGTAAAATGATCCTGCCCCCACCCCCCACATCCTCAGAGTTGATCCCTCCTCAACACTGCCTTCTTCACACTGGACATTTTCCTGTGGCCTGTACTTGTTCTTCTCCTGCTTCCCATTTCTCTTTGACACGCTCTGTCTGTATTAAGGAATGCTTTTCAGACTCCGGTACCTGGGAGTCTCATATAGGTATTCCGTAAACACCTGAGCAAACAGATGTCCACTCTGGTTGCTAAAGGTGGCATCCCCCAAACATGAAATAGCAGTTTGTGCCTTGAGGGAGCAGCTCATCCTGGGGAAGACAACACCAACCTCTCTCCTCCACTGCTGCTTCCTTCCTAAGCAGCTGGGAAGTGTGAGAAAAACAGTGAGGTTGCTGCTCTGAGTACTGTGCCAGGAGACTCTGTCTTCACCATCTGCACATTTCTCTTCGTTGTCACCTTCAGACTGAGGGCCCTTTACCACCTTGCTCTCCGTAAAGTTTCTTGCAGGGCCACTCTCTCAGCTCCCTAGTCAGTGTTTACCTTCATTCAAAACATTCTAGAAAGGGCATCTGCCCCAAGAAGGCTTCCTAAGCTAGTCAAGAATGCCAGTTTTCCTGGCCCAGCTATTCTCACTTCTCCTAGAAACTACTGATAGAGTTTGCTGTGTCACATACAGTAAAAGAATCCCTTCTGCTTCAATTTCATACTCTTGCCTATTTTGTCTCTGTCCTTGAAGCTCCTGACTGTGCCCCTGGCTCTGACCTGTAACACCCGGAGAGCAGGAGTGGAGGCTGGAGCACTGTCAGGACCTGCACTTCTGACTCACCAGTGGACTGGGGTCTGCCTGAGAGAAGATGTAGCGTAGAAAGACACCCAGGTGAGCCGGACGTGACTTCAGTTTCTCAAGATCCTGGAAGATGATGTCACTCTGGAAGGCAGAAGGGTGAGAGTGGCAGGGAGGTGTGGAGGCCACAGCATAGCCTGCCCAGGTCAGCTCCCAGGAGATCCCCCTTCCTGGGTGTGTAAACAAGGCCCCTTCCTCTGGTCCCTTCATAGCTGTGCTAGTCGGACAGCTTCTAGGCAAGAGCAGCTGTACACAGAAGGATGATGAAAGGAGAAAACCAGGAGACTATTACCTCGTTGTTGAAATAACCCGGGTCATAATCTTCCTCTGGGCCGATAATTAAAGGCTTTGGGCTTTGATCTACACCCTAGGGGAGAGAATCAAGTTGTAGAGATGAGGGGTTAGGAGGATAGGGACTCACCCCCACCTCAACTAAGTCTGTCTAGGCACAGCACAGCACTCTCAAAGAAAGCCATGCAGGCCTGATGAATGTGGGCTTCTTACTACCACCCCCAAATCTCAGAGCACAGATGAAATGATTTCCACTTGCAGGAAGTCAGTTGCTTCTGGGTGGGGCAGGGCAGATACAGAACAGCCTCGTCACATGACACACGAAGATGGGAAGTAAGAGAAAAGCTCTCTTCCTGTTTGCAAAAGATCTGGGGAGGGAGTGCCAGCCAACAAAGAACCTATAGTTCATGCTGTTGGGGGCTCTGCTGTTTTCCTTAACTTTAGCATAACTTCCAGTGTCGTCCCCACCCCGCAGTGCTACTGAAGTGAAGTGCCTATGAAGTGCTGGTGGCTAAGTAACTGTCTGATAGAGCCTGGAGTGGATCCGTCTTCCTGAACAAAATGGGGATGATAGGGCTGGTCTTTCTCAAACATCATTTGCTATTTCCCTTGTCTGGTTAAGAGTCTATGGTACAGCCCCATTACCTGTCTAAGACCCAAACGTCTTAGACCAGTTTTTCTTTCTTTCCCCCCTTATGCTAATTTTAATAAAAACCTAATTCTAACCAATTTGCCATTGATTTAGGAATAAGAGACTTCATATTACAAAAGCTTTTCAGATGCTTTACTGGACAAAATTTTCTCCTAAAGGTTTTCTTAGCTTTCAAAGATTTTTTTTCCCAACTCAGCATTTTTTCACTCAGTTTTATCTCCTTCATTCCCAGTGATTCCCCAACACAGACTGTGCTTCTTGAGCCACCAAGGTCACTCAGGCCTACTTTCATCCGGGCTCAGCAACCTTCATATCAGGGCCTCCTCCTGATAGTGCCTTTGATGCTCCTTACTCCTTTTCTGTTCTCCTGGATATTCAGAGTCTATGCCCATAATGGCTGAGTAACAGAACATGAGAGACCCAGAAAGTACCTCAGAGATTAGTCTAATGTTCATCTATAATTGAAAAACAACAAGGCCCAGAGCAAAAGACAGGCATGCTACAAGCTGCAGAGTCAGGCCTCCTTTGCTGTATTTGTATTTTTCAGACATGTCCTGAGTACTGGCTCCCCCAACACCCTAGGCTCTTAACTCCTTGGGGTCCAAGATCCCCTGGAGGTGGGGAACAAGCATTTTTGACTCTATTTGGGTCTCTGGTGAAACCTGAAAAACACAAAATTTTTGCTTGTTTTGGGCGGGGGAGATTTTTTCTTTTTTCTTTTTTTTTTTTGCAGTTTTTGGCCAGGGCCAGGTTTGAACCTGCCACCTCTGGTATATGGGTCCAGTGCCCTACACCTTGAGCTACAGGTGTAGCTCAAGGGGAGGGGGGTTTTAAAAAGATTTATAAATACATATTCTTTCTGATTACAAAAGCAGAAATATGCTTACCCAAAACCCAAACATTGTGGCCAATATGGTGGCTCACACCTATAATCCTAATACTCTGGGAGGCCGAGGTGGGTAGATTGCCTGAGCTCAGGAGTTCAAGACCAGCCTGATCCAGAGCAAGACCTCATCTCTAAAAATTTTATAGTCAGGTGCTGTGGCGGATGCCTGTAGTCCCGGCTACTTGGGAGGCTGACGCAAGAAAATTACTTGAGTCCAAGAGTTTGAGGTTGCTGTGAGCTGTGATGCCACGGCACTTTTCAAGGGTGACAAAGTGAGACTTTGTCCCATATAAACAAACAAAACCCAAATAAACAAATAAAAGCCCAAATAGTATAGAATTATGGACACCAAGTGAAAGTTCCCTATGCTTCTGTCTCCCTGCTGCCACCAGCCCTGGGCAGTACAGGTCCCCTCCAGGTGCTCAGTAACATGCAGCTGGGACCACACCACATCTGCTCTGCACACTCAGAAGCAGCCACCTAAACAGTTTTCAGAAAATGAACAAAATTAGTGAACAAGGACTCTTAAGACCACTCATTCCACATCTGCTGCTGTCAACCACCTAAAGGCAAACGTCCCCTAGGAAGACAATGTACACACATCACCTCTCCCCCCTACCCCGCCCCCACTATGAGCAACCTGAACTTGTCTTTTGGTTCTACAAAGGGAGGAGTGTGGGAGTGGAACAGAGAAAGAGCAGCGGGAGGGGAAGCAGTGCTGTGCCTGGGCCAGGAGAACTGTGTCCTCCCTCTGACCCTGCCAGCACAGGCTAAGCTTTGAAAGGTCTTAGCCTTCTCTAAGACCTTCTCTTCTCACTTTTCTCACTTACCACATGAAGATTCTAACAGCCATCTCCCTTCCTGTCTGTGAGAATTAAATGAGATTTTTTATAAAAGCTCTAGCACAGCAGGTGGTGCTTTAGTATTTAATACACACTGAATGTATTTACACACCTTTTCCCTCCAACTTCTAAGAATAGATAAATTCTATTTGAAGGGTAAAACCAGAGTATCAATTGTATTCTTCATTTGTAGACTAGTTCTTGATTAGAATTTTTGTTTGATGACTGTATAACTCTGAATTTAAGATAAATAGGATTTGCCTAGGCCACATCTTGTCTATAGATCATACTATGAAACCTCAGTTTCAAGTTCAAGCTCCAGGGTGGTGCCTGTGGCTCAAGGTGTAGGAGGCCGGCCCCATATACTGGGGATGGCAGGTTCAAGCCCGGCCCCGGCCAAAACTGCAAAAAAAAAAAAAAAAAAAAAAAGTTCACGCTCCATGCCCTGGATAAATCCTCCTCAAGATGACGTGCAGAAGACAGTTTTTACTAGTTCCATTCCAAAATATTCGCTCATTCATTCAGAAAACATGAAGTGCCTACTATCTATCAGGCCCCTGCTAAATACTCAGCACATAAAGATTAATTAAACCGAGTGGGGAAATTAGACTTGTAAACTCAGAGTAACAGCAGAAGGTACATGTGGCAATAGAAAAAAAATGCTGCTTGGAACTCTAAACTCCAAGGCGAGTTTCCTAAAGTCACACTACCACCAAAGAGAGCTCATGAGATGTGTGCAGGTGTGGCAGAGCTGGGAGTTGGGGATGGTGGTGAGTGTGGGTACCGGCAGATAGGAAGGTGAAGGCAGGAAACTGTAACCCCACTGTCTGGAGTTACTCTGTATAAAAAGCCTCCTGGGCAAGAGAACAAGGAGGCCACTAAAGCCCACACACTTCTACATGAGATCTATTCATCAGTTTGCCATGGCACAAAGCAAGGCTCAGGGTTTTGTTCAGAGGAGAGAGGAAAAGAGAAAAATTAGATCTAGATTCTAGGACCTAGCACCACCCAGGGCTAGATTTAACCAACCTGCTGATTAACTGGTAGCTCACTGATGACTTGTATTCGGCTAAACATTAGGATTATTGCTTACTGTTTTCTTCCTTATACCATCTCTCTCGACCCAAAGTTATTTTAGAGATCTCATTTTCTGAAGACCTCCTCTTGGATTCAGAGATTAATAGGTATTCAAAGGGTATCCAAAAGGTTTGAAAGTTAGCAACTTTCAACAAGACCTTAGAGACAGGGTCTTGCTGTGTCACCTATGCTGGAGTGCAGTGGCACGATCATACCTCACTGCAGCCTCCAACATCTGAGCTCAAGTGATTCACATGCCTCAGCCTCCTGAGCAGCTATGACTACAGGTGTACACTACCCAGCAAATTTTTAATTTTTTTGTAGAGGTGTGGTCTTACTATGTTGCCTGGGTTGGTCTCAAACTTGCTGTCCTCAACTGATCCTTCCATCTTGGCCTCCAAAAGTGCTGGCATGAACCATCACTCTGGGCTCAAACTTTTTTGACCATAACTTCATAACTTTTAATATACATACATAACTTTTAATATAAATCAATGCAAGTAAGTACATGTAACTAAAACAAATTTCACCAAACTATACTTCTTTTTTTTTTTTGGCACAGGTTTTTGGCCGGGGCTGGGTATGAACCCGCCACCTCTGGCGTAAGGGGCCAGCGCCCTACTCCTTTGAGCCACAGGTGCAGCCCTAAACTATACTTATTTTTATTACATTGGATAAATGCTAACATGTTCTTTTCTGTACTCTTCTACTACATTAAAATAAATACTGGCTTGACCTCCAATACTGATATCAATACTGACTTACCAAATGGTGACAACCACAGTTTGAAAATACTACCTGTATACTGTGAAAACACCACTGTTTTCCAGTGTGAAAAGTACACCCCTGGTGGAACTCACAGTGATTTTTAAATAAGATAATTTTTTGTTGAGGCTCAAAATGATTTTAGGTAGTACCTGGACATGGTAGTTCTCATTCAATCCTTTCAATTAACCCAGCACAAGCATCAGCTTGGTGCGAAGCATAACTTTAATACTTTAATAAAGGAAGACTTGGCTTAGGCTTAATTAAAGCCTTTGAAAAGCAATAGAATCAGGCAGCACCTGTGGTTCAGGGCGCCCACCCCATATAAGGAGGGTGGCAGGTTCAAACCCAGCCCCAGCCAAACTGCAACAAAAAAATAGCCTGGCCTTGTGGTGGGCACCTATAGTCCCAGCTACTCAGAGGCTGAGGCAAGAGGATTGCCTGAGCCCAGGAGTTGGTGGTTGCTGTGAGCTGTGACGCCATAGCACTCTACCGAGGGTGATAAAGTGAGACTCTGTCTCTACAAAAAAAAAAGAAAAGCAACAGAATCTAGCTAGAGTTTATTTTTCACCTTGTTTAAAATTTTATCTATTTTTTGAATAAGTGTTACATTTGTATAAAGTAAAAAGGATGCAAAAGGATAAATCAATGAAAAGTCTTCCTTCCACTTCTATCCTTGAGCCTTCTAACTCCCCTCCTCAGAGGCAACCACCACGCAGAGCTGCTCCTCTTTTTAACATAAATGGAAGCTTTCTGTCCACAATGTCGTGTGGCTTTCTAGGTAGAATTTAACAAAATTGTTTCTAAGCTTATATTTACTTTTACATTTACCTTGCATTTATAGTGTTACTGGTTTTAATTGAAGGCAAGGACAGATTTCCTTGAAAATGAATTTTAAAAAGTTAACAAAGAAAAAAAATCATGATAGTGATTATAATTTATTATAAGTCATGATGGACATCATAGATGACTGAATTTTAAGAGATGCTTTTTACAAAACTAAAAGGTCTCTTCCTAGAATCTCTAACAGGCGGTGGCCTAACTTCTGTCTGACCATCCCTGGCTCTCAGGCCAGCCTAACCCACTGCCTTGTGGCTCACAGTCTTTGTGACATTTTTGCACTGAACTAAAACCTGTCTCCCTGAAATCTGCTCTGGACATTGTTCTTTGAGAGCAGGGGATTTCAAGTTAGGTTTTGTAGAACACCTTAGGGCTCCATGGAAGTATCCTGGAGGGCAGTTGATTAGAAAATGTCCCAAGGGAGGTGAGCTTTCTCCCCTTACATTAGTGTCCCAAATTACAAGATCTTGTCCAAGGACAAGATTTTGCTAAGGGACTAGACAACTGAAAATTAGTTTTCTAGAGAAACACTGAATAAACCTACTTCCCATTCTATACACATATTAAAAGAGAGACCAGCTATCGGCTCCTTAGCCAACTCTTAACATGGAACTGAGGCAGCCTTACTTTCCTATTTTTATTTCTACCATGTTCCTTTTTTTTTTTTTACTATTTATTCTTTGAGTGACTATCTCAGTTTGGGGTGCTGGAGCAGGGCTTCAGTTTGACTATCCAACACAACAAGCTGGTTAAGACCTGTGCCTCCAAGTCTCAATCCCAAAACAGAGAGGGGGAGCTGTAGCATGGCTCTGGGTCACTCACCTGGTCGCTGGCTGAGGGTGCTGGTGCATCTGAGCCCTGCTGCCTGTGGTGCTGGGCCACCCTGGCTGTGATCACAGGGGAGGTCCGAGGACTGTCTAGCCCAGGATCTGAGAGCACTGAGTTCCGATTCACCAGTGACTAGAAGGACAGAGAATTCTGTGAGAAGGAACCTCAGCCAGATGATCTCCAGGCTCAACTCATTTGGTGGGTGAAACTGCACTTTTAACATTAGTGAACAGAATCAATACTTGTTCTTGCCTGGCATTAAACTAACCCCTTGATTACATATTATCTCACTCAATTTTCAAAACAGCCCTGATACTATCATTCCTCTCACTTTCACACAAAAAACTAAGACTCCCAAGAGATCGCAAGGCCTGCTAAAGGTCAAAGAGATAGTAATAAAGTATGCGCTGACTTCAACTCCAGCATACACCCTTCTTCAACTATGCTGCCTTCCAGATAATGTCAACTACAGATTCTAATTTAGGACCTCTTCCCACCTCACTTTTTTGGTGATTTTCCTACACATTGACCCCTTCACATGTATTCATCATCTTCACACCGATAGGAGCAGTAAGGAAATAAAATGCCAAATGTTACCTAAAATTAGGTTTTTAACATAATGTTCTTAACCACTTATTCACATATGTAATTAATCTGGCTAGGTAAAAATTTTGTTGTCAGCATTACTGCTTCTTCCATCCATTCTTACTCTGTATTGCAGGCTTACAAAGTTGATAGTATATGCAAGTTGAGAACACCTGGAAGAGATGGCCTTGAGGCCAAAATCTGAAATTCTTCTGACCATTCCAGGAAAGAAGAGCTGCTCAAGGAAAAGACCCATGGCAAAGAAAAAGAGTTTACAACTTCTGATTCAGTGGGGTTCACTGTATTAATCTAAGACATTATTCCTGGTCAGGTAGAAATGTAGTTTTAGTCAAGTCACTGAGATGATTTGTATCTCTGCTCCCTCCCTCTCCAAGGCCTGCTGTGGTTAAGAACTAGCCTCCCTCTGCACTGCTTTCTTTGATCAGAGCTCACTGTGGTAGTGGGGAAGCCAGGTTTGATGATCTCACATGTAGTATACATTCAGACCCCTTTTTTGGAACTCAGAGCACAATGACTAAAATCCTTGGAACTAGGCCCATAGAAGAGGTGCCCTGAGGACAGGCTGGAGGCCTTGGTGCATTGGTGAGCTGCCTAGGGAAGGGACAAAAGTATGTTCTTAATTAGCCTCCCCTCTGCTGGCACTCACCTCACTGAGGGAAGGAAAACGTTCTGTCCCAGACTCCAAGCCACTGTCACCCTCCTGGGAATCCAGAGAGAGCCGGCCTGAGAAGAAAGCAATTCACATAGTAAGAAAGGGACTATGGCCTATAGGCAAGAAGACCCTTTATAGTGGGCACCTGTGCCTAGGGCAGGACAGGGACGCTGTCACCTTATAGTTCCCTTCTGCTCTTATCTCATGACCCCTAGACTGAGACACTCCCCTGGGTGCACCTCTCCTCTCCTCTCACCACATCTAGCGCCCACCTACCTCTGCTCCTGGGTTCAGGTCTTGTCACCTCTTGGGGTGAGATTGCACAGCTATCTCACACAGTCTTCCTTGTATATTTGTACTGCTTTCTCTCAGTATTCTATTTCCCAGAGGGCTGGTACTATGTATTTTCTTTCCCAGAATCTACCCCACAGTGAGGGAAAGTGGAAAGGAAACCTGGACTAGAAATATGCCAGAGAAAAAGGGGTGGGGAGGACACTTACCTTCTGATGATCCCAGGCTGGTATCACCATAGAGTGGAAGTATGTCCTAAAAGAGAAAGGCCCAGAAGGTGGGCAAATTCTGTGAGCCTCTTCCTACTGTTTGGTTCCTTCAATCACAGCCTTATTTGCTTACAATGAGTGGCCTCTTCTGCTTCATTGTCTCAAAATAACCACCCTAGGAGAAACATGGCTTTTTCTGCACAGTTTGAGAAGGACAGCCCCTAACGGTGGGAAGGGGGGGAGGTTATCAAAAGCAAAATTCTCACCTCTGTCTTTATCCATCATCCAGGACCCAAAGCATCTAATGCTTTATTTGGGTACAAGAAAGAACTTCCTAACTATCAAGGAGCACAAAAGGCTCAAGCAGATAACTAAGGGCAGACACAAAGGGTCCCACCTCAAGAGATTCTGGAGGACGATGGACAGGCACTGGCCTTGGACTGGCTGACCCAGCCAGTGTGGAAGAAACGAAGTTGGTAGTGTTTTACTATTTACAAAGCACTTCCCTGCATCACATTTAATCTTTTAATGACTTGGATTTAGGAATGTTACTTCCATGTTGATAATAAGGAAACAGAAGCTCAGTGACCCAAAGTAACTTGCCCAAGCCACACAGCAGGTGAACTCTAAAGCCGGGCCTAGAGCTCAGATGTCCCACTCCAAGCTCAGTGCCTCAAACTCACCACCCCACAGCATGACCAACAGGGACAGCAGCATCAGGCCCTGTGCCACAGGTGAGCTTTACATGATACAGCCACCTCCGCTCTATAAACGAGGACAGTAAAGCTCCTAAGACTGAAGTGATTGCCAATAGTCTTAACAGTGGGAATTAAGAGCTAGGATCTGAATCCAGGTGGTGTTAAGTCCACAACCCAAGCTCCTACCAACCATGTACCATATTTTCTTTCAGAAAATGAAGCAGTTTAAATTTATTTGGCTGTGTTTCTCAAACTTTTTTGATCTGGATGTTCTAAAAAGTGAAGTAGATAATCTTTAAATAATTTTTATTTGCTTTGGCAAGTATTCTTGGAGACCTTGAAGTTTCAGGAGCCTTCTCACTCACCCAAAGAATTAAGGCCTGATGAACATAAGTAGACGGACATAAGTAAGACACTAGTAGTACAGACCCCGACAAGAGCAGATAAGGAACCGGGTCCGCCCTGGAACCTTCCACAAAGCACAGTAGAGGCTGATGTGGATCCTTTACATAGATTGACTTAAAAGACCCTTTACTTGAAGGACAGGTGATAGAAACAGGTACCAGATGAACATTCAGTGAAACCAGTATAAAAATATATATTGGCTATGAGGAAATATAGAAGAGAATGGTATTTAGGAGACTAAAGCCGTAGTAGGATCTATTTCTTTCCATTGCATCTGGAAGTTCTTGGAGGGTGAGACATAGGCTTTTTCTTTCCTGGTATCCCAAGTGTCATAACAGTGCTCAGTCTCCTGATGCTAAAAACAGAACTGCTGACTTTTACTTTCTTGTAAAATACTAAACACTTAGACCAGCTCACCTTTGGGTACTGTTATACCTTGAGAAGCCTTGTCCTTGTTTTCTCCCTTACTCTCCCCCCAGTCCAACTGCATGGGGCCTTTCCTCAAGCTAAGCTTACTGTCACTCACCACTAAGCCACCAGTCTCCTGCTGGATCTTCAGCTGTAACTGAGAGACTCGTCGCCGGGCACCTTCGATCTGCTCTTCCAGCAGGCTGGCAGGGTTCCGGCTATACTCCTCACAGATACGCTGGGGAGGGGTGAGGAGGAGAAAGAAGAGAGGGAAAGGCATAGTGGGGGGTTAGTAGAGAATGGGCAACTCATCAGTGAGAACAGGCAGTTATTCCAAAACAAAGAAGAGACAGAAGAAGTCTTTGCCTTCTAGCAGACATGTTACTTTGCCATCATTTAGGATCAGGAAAAGGTATAAGGGATGAACAACAGAACACATGAGGCAATTGGAGAAAGATAGAACACAAAGCCCTATTCTAATCTGACCTATTCCTCAAAGTCTGGCGTACGTTCCATATCCTAAGTGAGGTCTTCTTAGACTGTCACTCAAGTAGGAAGT
The DNA here is from genome assembly GCA_963573935.1 of Arctocebus calabarensis. Lineage (NCBI taxonomy): Eukaryota > Metazoa > Chordata > Mammalia > Primates > Lorisidae > Arctocebus > Arctocebus calabarensis. The sequence continues at coordinate 18,696 of CAUYON010206855.1, read as the reverse complement.
AGAGTAGAACCTCTGTAAGTTGACCACCCAAGGGACTGTGACAAATTGTTCACTGTACAGAGGTGGCTGGCATGAGGAACTAGGCCTACTGTACTGATATGTATATGTACTTTACGTTCTTGTACAGTTTTTATTAGAGACTATCATCAAAATCATAATCAAAACAATAAAATCATATAGTATCATACAAAATCAATCTATTCACTGTTTTCTTATGCTTTAATCATTCTTTCTGAAAAAAAAGAGCCAATCTCGGTCTGTTTCTTTTTTCTTTTTCGAGATAAAGTCTCACTCTGTCGCTCTAGGTAGAGCGCCATGGTGTCATCATAGCTCATTGCGCTCTCAAACTCCTCGGCTCAAGTGATCCTCTTGCTTCAGCCTCCTGGGTAGATGGGACTATAGATGTCCACCCCAATACCTGGTTAATTTTTCTATTATTAATAGAGAAGGGATTATACTCTTGCTTAGACTGGTCTAGAAGTCCTGAACTCAAGGGATCCACCTGCCTCAGGCTCCCAGAATGCTTGGATTACAGGTGTGAGCCACTGTGCCTGGCCTGTTTCTTATTCTTATTACAAATGTTACGTGGAGAAAGCACTCTCAATGCTGGCTACACCAATGAACATACCTGGGTGCTCCCACTGCAATGACTTTAACTGTATTATCAGATGCCTGATGTCTTCTTTTAGAGTCTGCAATTTCTATGTCATCCTCATTGGCTTCTTCCACTCATTTAGCTGCTTCACACAATTTTACACTGGTTTATACTTTGGTCAATAACCCTTAGAAAATTGCTTCTGGGTCAGGTTACCATCTCATCACCCACTGTAACAAAATCTTCAAAATCCTCTCCTTTGAATTCTGCCATGGAAGATGGATTGTCTCACATGGCCTAAACATTGTGCTCTTGAGTTGTGAGAAAGCCAGCTTTCTTGAAACACTTCTGTATCACTTCTGGCTGAACTTTATTTCAAGCATGAGAGAGAAGTCTCTGCCTTCTAGTATACACGTTATGTTCTCCAAGCAGAACTGATCCAGAACGTTAACCGATACAGCAGGTTTGTGTTTTAGTGATCACCCACTCCAGGAGCTGGGTCAGTAGTGCATATTTTAAATATTTTGATGATGCCTTGGTCAAGAGGTTAGATTTCTGAGATCATGTTTGGAGGCAGAAATTTCAGTTTCATTTGTGAGATGATTCACTTGTAGGTGGCCAGGACAGTTGTGCATGGTCAGTAGAACAGACCATTTCTTCATCTTCATTTTGGGGTCGATATCTCTTATTCACTTCTCAAACAGGGCACCAGTCACTCATACACATCTGTGTGATTTCCAAGTGTCAGGAGATCTTCGGTTCTTGAATGCATGTGGCTTTGCTGATTTCCCAAACACCAAGGGCTTTAGTTTCTCTGTGGTTGAGCTAGTGCAAAGCAGAACTGGGAAATATTTTTTGGTTTTGAGAGAGTCTCACTTTGTCACCCCTGAGAGAGTGCCGTGGCGTCATAGCTCACAGCAACCTCAAACTCTTGGGCTTAAGCAATTCTCCTGCCTCAGCCTCCCAAGGAGCTGGGACCACAGGCACCTGCCACAATGCCAGGCCACTTTTTGGTTGCAGTTGTCATTGTTCAGCTGGCCCGGGCTAGGTTAGAACCCGCCAGCCTTGATGTATGTGGCTGGTGCCTTAACCACTGTGCTGTGGGTGCTGAGCTGGGAAACATTCTTTGGAAGGTTTTCTGCTATTACATTTGCCACCCTTTCATGAAGAGGCTCCTGTCAGGCAATGCCTTAAAAGAGTCTGTGCTTATTAGTGTTAAAGATGTCACATCTTTGAAGCCTGTGGCAAAGTCCAGGAACTTTCTGATGAACTCTCCACAAATTCTACTGGAACCTCACTGGATCCACCACACAAGATTTCCTGGAAGATCTCGTGTCCCAGATTAAATTTCAGGAGCCAACCACCTGATGCTTAGAAATCTGCCACTCTGAATTTCTGTGTAAATTTTTTAACAACTTCTTAGATCACTGGCCTAGACATTTTAGCATTAATAACCCTCAATTGTTTGAACCGGCTTCATGTGGCTTCACTGACTTAATTGAGGGAAGTTTTCCTCCTTTTCCACTGTAGGTCTCTGCTTTCCTTACCATTTTTCCTTACCAAGGACTCATGCTACGTTTCTGGATGTTGCTAACTATGGTCCTGCTAACATCAAAATGTTCCACCATCTTTCTTAGCAGCTGTTTTCTAGAAAATGTAGATCAACCTTTTCCTTCAATGTCAGCTCTTTTGAGTTCTTTCCTTTGGGCCATCATGTCTTGCTTAACTGCAAAATTTGACATACCTGCAATTCAGACCAGTCCTTCACATTGAAAAAAATCATCCTCCACATGTGATAAACAATATGTTAGGCCTAATCCAACATGTGGTAATAATAAAACATGAAAAAAGAGCTTATAGTAAAGAAAAAAATAATGCCACTAAGGGGCAATGCCCACACTTTCTACCCTTTGGTGTAGAGTGGACTCAACTGGCAAAGTTAGAGATGGTAAATCAATACTGTGTGTCACAGTCCAAGTGGTTAAGACGCAGCTTACAGAGGTTGTCATAATGTAGAGGTCAGTCTTCCATTGAGTACATGTGATGAATGTCCAATCTATGAAAATTAGGTCAACTTAGGTGCTCAATGTAGGTGAACAACTATGGAGCTTCTACTGTATTTAAGTGACATTCTAGACCAGTACACAAAAAAGTACTAAAGTGGAAACTCACGTACAGCGAGACCACAGAAGACAGAGGAGGCAGCACAGACTAGAACAGGCAAAGTCCCCCTGCCTGGAGTTAGGAAGCTTCTGAGAGCAGAAGTCATCCTACCAGCACTCTGTGTAGCCTCTCATTCCTGTCAAGAGACCTGGCTTTGAATTCTGGCACTTTTACTGACTAGTTGTGTAGACTTGGGCAACCTGAAATGCATCCTCATTGATGAAATGGAGGTGACAACACCTCTCTGTGGGAGGGTTACATGCAAAGTGCTCAGCAGAAGGCCTGATGCACAGCTATACATCTGAATACATGACAGATATTCATATTTTATCACAAAAGGAGATGCTCAATAAAGCTTGCTGGTTACACAATTAAATAAAGATCTTGGGTTTACATATTGTCTGAACTCATTTGGGGATTCACCACTACCTGACAACTATTTCACAACCTCCACACATTCCCTATCCTACCTGCACACCCACCAGGCCCCAAACCTTCCCTCAGTCTCATCCCTAGCATCTAGAAAAACTCAATTTGACTTCATTTCAAAACACCTCCAGTTATCTTTTCTCCTGCCTTAGAGGAGAAATTGCGTTTGAATCTTTTACAAAGTTAATCCTTTGACTCCTTTGGGCTCTTCCTGGACCCTGCTCAGGTATCTTCAAAAGCCTCCTTTTTCCAAAGGCTCTTTCCCTTCATCCTACACAAATGTTCAAGTTTTCTGACTGAAAATAAAAACAAACCATAACAAAACCCACTCCACCAGCTTTGATTATTCTTCAAGCTACTGCCCTATTTACTTTTTCTTCCTTTCACAGCCATGTGTTTCAAAACAATGCCTACAACAGTGGTTCTCAACCTTCCTAATGCTGCGGCCCTTTAATACAGTTCCTGTGGGTTGCCCACAGGTTGAGAACTGCTGGTCTACAATGAGAACCCAGCTTTCCTTTGCCTCTGGTCACCTCTCAACACAGACTCTTGTTCTCCCCATTACTGGTGTGTCCAGAGGCTGGTGCAGGTTCTGGGAAAGCACCTGAGTGCCTGGATTTCAGCCTCACTCTCTCCTCTGTACTGAGGCGTTGGCTGATTTAATTTCATCTCCAATTTCAACAGTCACCTTCCTACTGAGGAAATCCCAGTGTCTTCTAGTTCAATCTTGTTATCTCCCTATGCCTGGTGCATGGTCTTCACCTGACTGTCTCATGGGCACACTGAAACTGACCTTCCCTTTCATCTTACTCCATCAATAGCGCTGCCATCTAGCCAGGCACCCAAACCCAGATCCTTCTTTCATTCTTTCTTCTCCCTTACCAGTTGGTAAGTTCTACCAATCTGAGTTCTGAGATGTCTCGCATGACTTCCTTTACTTTTTTGTTTTTACTCCAAGTGACTATTCTTGTTAAATCTGTCATCATCTCCTACTGCAGCAGCTTCACGGGTGGTTCCTTTACATCACTCACTTAGCACACTTCTTTAAAGAACATTGGTTTGGAAATATGATCAGTCTCCTATTCAAAATCTTTTGGTCAATTACCACTGCTTTCAGAATGAACTCCAAGCTCCTAATGTACTCAAGGCCCAGAGCACCTTCTGACCATCACATTTACTGCCATTTCAATGTCCTAGTCATAGCAGACTAAACCCAACTCAAGTGTCATCTCATGAAGCCTCTGATTATTGCATAATTATTCCTTCTTTTGGGTTTCCATGGCATTAAAAAAAAAACTTTAGAAATTGATAGTGGATATAATTCACATAACATGAAGGTCACCATTTTAAAGTATATAATTAAGTGATATTTAGTATATTCAAAGACCTGTGTAACCACCCCCATTATATAACCTCAGAGCGTTTCCATCATCCCAACAAGAAAGCTGTACTTGTTGCTTTTACTTGTACAAAATCATTCCTAATTCCTAATTCCTCCACCCCTGCGACCACTAATCTACTTCCTGTCTCCGTATTTGCCTCTTTTGGACATTCCACATAAATGAAATCATGCAATCTGTGTAGTTTTTTTTGTTTGTTTGTTTTATTGAGACAGAGTTTCAATTTTCTGCCCTGGATGGAGTGCTGTGGCATGATTGCTCAAGGCAACTTCAAACTCTTGGGCTCAGCCTCCTGAGTAGCTGGGACTACAGGCGCCTGCCACAATGCCTGGCTATTTTTAGAGAAGGGATCTCCCTCTTGCTCAGGCTCGTCTCAAACTCCTGAGTTCAAGTGATCCACCAGCCTCCCAGAGTGCAAATTACAGGTGTGAGCCATCATGCCCAGCAATCTGTGTACTTTTATATCTAGCTTCTTTCACTTAGCATAATGTTTTCAGGGTTCTCACATGTTATAGCATGTATCAGTACATCATTCCTTTTTCTGGCTGAATAATACCCCATTGTATAAATGTATCATACTTTTCTTATCTATTCTTCAGTTGATAAGCATTATTATGAATATTTATGCACAAGTTTTTGTGTGAACGTATGTTCTCAATTCCCTTGGGTATACCCTAGGAGTAGAATTGCTGGGTCATATAGTATCTCTGTGTTTAACATTTTGAAGAACTGTTAAATTGTTTTCCTGAATGGTTGTATTGTTTTACATCCCCACCATCAATAGTGGAAACAGATTAGGATAGTGAATATACAGACAAAATATAAATATTTCACAGAATTCTCCACATTCTCACTTGTTATTCTGGTTATATTCATCCTCATCTTTTCACCCGTTTCTAGACTATTTATAAGTCTTTTTTAGAGAACTGTCAGTTCAAATCCTTTGCCAATTTTTAAGTTGGGCTGTTTATCTTTTTATTGTTGAGCTGTAAGAGTTCTTTACATATTCTGGTACTAGACCCTTATGAAATATGATTCATAAATACTTCTCCCATATCTTCTCTGGGTTGTCTTTTTACTTTCTTCATAGTGTCCTTTGACATACAAAAGTTTTTAATTTTGATGAAATCCAGTTTGTCTTTTTTTGGTTGTTTGTTCTTTTGGTGCCATCATATCTTAGAAATTACCACCTAATTCAAGGCCATGAAGATTCACATGTAAGTTTTGTTCTAAGAGTTATAAAGTTTTTTTTTTGAGACAGAGCCTCAAGCTGTCACCCTGGATAGAGTGCTGTGGCATCACAGGTCACAGCAACATCCAATTCTTTGGCTCAAGCGAGTCTCCTGCCTCTGCCTCCCAACCAGCTGGGACCACAGGCGCCCACCACAACGCCCGGCCATTTAGAGTTATAAAGTTTTTAAACACAGTTTTAGCTCTTAGTCTTTGATCCAGTTTGAGTTAAATTTTGTTTACTGCGTGAGGTAAGTGTCCAAATTCGTTCTTTCCATGCAGATGTCTGCTTTTCCCAGCACTACTTATTGAACTGTCTTGGCCTCTCGGTTGAAAATCAACTGACCATCAACATAGGGGTAATTTCTGGGCTCTGAATTCTATGTCATTTCTATCTACTTCTATCCTTATGCCAGTAACATGCTGTCTTGGTTGTGCTACAACATTTGCCAATATGTGAGTATTAGCATTCATTATAATGTAGTGTATCTCCATTCATTCATCCATGGCCTATAAGGTTACTAACTCCTTAAGGGAAAGACTCATCCTCTCATTTATCTTTGTAACTATTCCAACTCCTGGCCCTAACACTGCCACCATCTGTGGTCCCAACACACACACAGAGTACTTAGCATATAGCAAAAAACTCAATGCTTGTTGAGGCAATGAGTGTAATTTCACATCTTTATGCCCTGGCCTATCCTGCATTCACTAGCATCCCTTCCCCCATCTCTCATGCCCAGGAAGGCCCACTCTTTAGGTCCAGCTGAAATACTATCCCTTCTGTGAAGCCTCTTCCCACATTTCATATTATTAACTGCTCTCTTCTTTGTTCTCTTACTGTTGTTCCCATTCTAATCCAAATTTCCCTCATTAGATTTTAAACATGTTAAGGACAAGAACCATCTAATCTTTTTCTTTTATGTGTTATCACAGGAACTAAAATGCTGCTTTGCACACAGAGGCACTTACAGAAATTTGCTGACTTGAAATGAAGGGTGAGGAGATTGGTGCAAGTTATAGCTGGGATGGGAATCTGGTCATCCCACTCCAGCCAAATGAATCTGCTTATTGCTCTCTATGCATCATTTCCTAGAACTGGAAATCTCTCTTTACCCCTCTATCAACAGTGCTCCCAGTTAGTGGTATGGCCCAGCACTCACTGACCACCTTCTTTCCCTGTTCCTTCCCTTCTCTGGATACCTCCAAAGGTCAGCTCCAGCTGACTCGGATTTTCATCAGCTCTAACATTCCCTCATTTCAGTGTGCCTGTCTGTCACTTATGTGTAGTTTTTCTTCACATTCACTATCCTAACCTGTCACCCATGGAAATGTATTACTTTGTTCCCTCCACTGGTCAAATCCTGCTTTAACAAATTCTACTGGCCATTGACCATTCTTTGGTGGTCCTTGAGTTTTATTTTTTAAGGTTTTACTGTGATAGGATGTGGCCTGTAAACTGAGCTGTCCGCATTGGCAAACTGCTCTGATAAATAAAGTATTATTTCATTAAGGCAATGGTGAATTTATCCTTGGCAGTGACCTTACCTGTAACTCCTTTTCCTCTTGCCTCAGCATATTTCTGAGGATCTGGGTGGCATGCTTTTGAACTTCAGGATCCTAGGAATGGAAAATATGGCAGTAATAAGAATTAGGGACTAGCTCAGTACCTTAACTCTCTTCTATCTGCTGACTCTAGGGCAAGGAAAGCTATGATAGTAGAGACTGAGTTATAAGTTTATTTTGTATAACACTCAATAACTTACTGGAATGTAGTAAACATAAAATCTGATTTTGATTTTACTCTCAAACATCCTGGAAGCCTGCAGTCCCCCCTTTAGCATCAACTTGTTCTCTAGTATCTCCTAGAATTTGCAGGCTCAGTCTTCTCTCCCTGTTCCCTGTTCCTATCTGTCCTTTAACTCTTCACACAGGCAGTCCTTGTTCCAAGGCCCTCTCCCTGTTTCTGTCCTTTTCCAACACACCCCTCTTCTGACTAGGCTCCACATTTTACTCTATCAAGTAGCCTTTTTCTGTAGGAGACCTTCCCCTCCTCCCTAACCTTCTGCCATGCTCTAGTGACACGTAACCGGCAACAGTCTTCACTAGGTGCTTTCACCATGCCTGTGTATGTCTACTATCTTCCTGATGAATAACAACACTCACAGAGGACCTTTGCAAAGCCTTCCACGTTTCCTTCAATGTGTTTGCCTTTATGGAGGACATTAAGGCGTGGATAGCACCTTTCATGCAGCCTTCATTTCCGTTCAGTGATCCTTCCTGTGTCTTTTGGCTTGTCTCTGCTCACCACAACCCCACTTAATTTAACCTGCTTTCCTTCCCAGTGGGTAGCTCTTCAAAGGGACACTGGGGTGAGGACCAGGAGCCAGAAGGACCATTACCTGCAGAGGTCGGGGTCCAGTGATGCGCTGGGGAGGTGGTAGAGGTGGAGGAGGGGGTGGTGGGGGCACAACTGGGGTGACCTGGGGAGCTCCTGCTGGGGATGGGTCTTGCTGGAGCCCAGAGACACCAATCGATGAAGGTGACGAGCCTAGAAGTGTGAGTGCGACGTAGGCGCCAGCTGGAGGGAAATAGAGAGGCCTGCTCCAGTGATGCTGCTCTGCAGAGGCACTCCAGTTGTGCAGCAGAGGGGTCTTTTCCCCTCCTGTCTCTGAGCTGACACTTCACTTTTAACGGCCCACCCATCCTGTAATTCCTACCTCATGCCCTGTGTCAACCCAAGTGCTGATTCCTGCTCTTCCTTCAGGCAGAGACCGCAACCAAAATTCTACTCATAAATACCTGGGAACACACCCCAGGATCACCTCATCAGCCCCTTGCTTTGTCCTTTATCTCATTAAATTAAGCCCCTACTTAAATTCTAGCTTTCCACTCTCCCCAAACTTTCCATATCCCTCAATTCCTTCCTTAACATTTATTCCTTTGATGTGATTATCTGTGCAGATTCAGCTGTTGGGTCTTCCTGGCTACAAAAAGAATTATTTTTGTTTTCCTTGCAAATAGGAAACAAATGAGGAAGAATGTCCATGAATGGGACTGAATGATATTTGAGTGAGACATGGGCTCAGTAGGAGATGGTGTAAACAGGAGTTAGCAACGATGGTGTGGGTAAAAATAAAGATGTCTGATGAGGGCAGTGCCTGTGGCTCAGTGAGTGGAGAGCTGGCCCCATATACCGAGGGTGGCGGGTTTGGACCTGGCCCAGGCCTAACTGCAAAAAACAAAAACAAAAGAATAAAACAAACAAAAAAGATGTCTGATGAGATATTAATAGTGTCTTCACTTGAAAGGGCAACAGGGAACTGTGGCCATTTAAGTGGATCACTTTGTTTCACAGGTAAAGATGTGATTTCAGCTGTCTCATGTATCTACAAAGGAGGCCTCTTGGGTCAGTGGGTCCTCTCTCTCCTGCCTCCCTCCTTCCCCTCATGCTCCCCTACTTTCTTCAGTTGTCACCTCTCTCCAACTCACATTTGATAAGCTTCACCACCTCCAGATGTGAGCTATTGGTTACCATGGTGCCGTTGACCTGTTGGAGAGACGAACAACATTGAGAAATGGTGATGGGAACCTAGGGGATCCTTCTGTAAGTTACAACTGCCACTTCAGTAGGAAGCCATTTTCCAATGCATTTTTGCCGCCTCTGGTCATTTATTTATTCAAGTAACTATGCATTTACCTGTTCACATCTGCTATGTATTCTGTCTCTCCTGCTAGCCTGCATTTTCAGAGGTAAGACCTGGGTCTTTGCTATTTACTGTGTCCATTCATTAATTCATTTCTTTCTAGTGTAGTCTTTTCTAACCTTTTACCTCACACACATGCATGTCAGCTGACCCAATGTCTTCCTTCTTACTAGAGGACTAAAGAGTCTGTGCAGCTAAGATGTCATTAATGCTTCTAGGACTGCATTCTGCAGCAGATACATCTGGATAAGCAGGGCAGATTATTCCTTTAAATTGGCAGGGACCTCAGGATGGAAACGTCTGGAGAATGGAATATCAACCTGTGGATCTGAAGGCTTGAGTCCTCCACTAGTAATAATCTCTCCCTTTCGATCTTATTTTTGCTACTTGTGAAATGAGAAGAATAAAACATCTTCTAGGAGCTTGGCTGCTTTCGCGTCCAGAAGGGCCCAGTGTATGAAACTGCTCCCTTAATCCTCACTCTCTCTCACTTTACTGCGTACTCCCTCTCGTGGTGTCATCCCTAACTCTGTAGCTGGCTGACAGTTGGGTGCAAGATGGAAACATGCAGGATGGGCCAGCCAGGAGTGGCCCTGAACATCTGTCTTCACTCCTGGTGTCAGGTCACTCACTTTGATGATCCGGTCACCCTCCTTCACACCAGCTTTCATGGCTGCACCTCCTGTAAGCAGAAGGCCCAGTCAGCAGAGCCCAACAACCCCTCCCAGAGGTCAATGAATCCAAAGTCCTGTCAGACCCCTCTTACCCCCAATATTTCCTCTCATTTCTCTGTGTTAAACATCTCAAATGCTGGGTGCACATCCTATTCTGCCTCAGTGACACAAATGATTTTAAGGTAGAATGGACTATACAAGCTCATATTTCCTGCTCTTCCTTATAACTAGATAAGATCCCAGGCTAGGGTGGGAGACAGGCAGATTCTGGGAAGAGTCTATGAGCTCTCTATTTAACTGTTTCTGGATATGTTCCAAGGATAAATAAGTTATTTCTATCTAGCCACAATGAATTTACTGTTAATAAAATTGTTAATAACAACAACAATGAAGAGGACTATGGAGAAAAGTATTAAAACATGAGTTCTGAAAACTTGAAGTTCATTAAGTCCTGGGAGGTCCATAAGGATACTCTAAAGGCCCCTATCATTAGAGATGATAAATGTTTATTATTAAATTTGATCTTGGTAACAGTTTTATTTATTTATAAGTGACTTGGAAAAAATTATCTCAACCTATTTACAGTTTTCTCCTTTAGAACAGACCAGAAACTTAAAAGACCAGAAGCTCTACAGATGAGCTTCTGACAGTGACGGAGAGGTGCTCAGAACGTGCTCTTGACTTTTTCAGGCTGTCTGTCAACTGGAGCCTGCAATAGTTCTGACCACAATGGAGTTTCAAATGACTTATGTTCCTAATTTAATTTATACCCAGGAAGCATAAGAAACATTAAAGCTATAACAGGTTAATAAGAAGCATAAAAATTGTATTTTATAAATTTGCTCCAAGATGATAATTAAATTTTAAGTTACATTCATCTGATCAAAACAAACTCCCACAAAGCCAATCTAGATGTTTCTAATTTAAAAAGAAAAAAATACAGTGATGACTACATTCCAATACTAGGATTTAAGACTCCCCTCATCTAAAATGTGCAATTTGGCTCGGCGCCTGTAGCTCAGTGGTTAGGGTGCCGGCCACATACACAGGGTCTGGGTAGGTTCAAACCTGGCCTGCGGACTGTCAAACAACGCCAATTACAACAAAAAAATAGCTGGGCGTTGTGGCGGGCACCTGTAGTCCCAGCTACTTGGGAGGTTGAAGCAAGAGAATCTCATTAAGCCCAATAGTTTGAGGGTGCTATGAGCTGTGACGCCACAGCACTCTACCGAGGGTGATATAATAAGACTCTGTCTCAAAAAAAATAATAAAAAATAAAATAAAATAAAATGTGTTATTTATGGAAGATTGCTTGCAAATAGCTTGAAACTCTCTTAAAAGGCCATCTAGAAATTAAAGCTGAAGAGGAAAAGAGCTACTGTGCCTCAAAGTATAAAACACATGAGGTGACTTCTAATAGCATAGTTTAAAAAAAAAAAAACCTCTCAGAGTAAAGGGATTTGAGCAGAAGTTCTCAGGCCATCAGTAGGCATGAGAATCACCAAGGGCATTTGTTAAAGTGTATCCCTTGACCCCCATGCCAGAAAAATGATTCAGAACTTCTGAGGTCAGGCCCCAAAATAAGGATTTAAATCATCATAGGGCCTAGGTGATCATGGTGTGGGCAGAACACAGACCATACTCCGAGGAACGCTGAACTAAAGAAACCTAATACACATCTGGAAAAGACAGTAACAACTGCTTTGTTACTCCTGTGATTCCAAGGGCAATCCAAACAGACTCTTCTTCTGTCCTACACACACACACACACACACACACACACACACACACACACTCTCTCTCTCTCTCTCTCTAACTCATATTTAGTGGCAAGCCATCTTTCTGATCTTTCCTTTCTGGGTCTGACTCTGCTCAGTGTTAAGAGTGAAGGGGGCTATACTGCTCTACACTTCCCCGGGGTGCCATATTTTCTGCACTAAAGAGATTACAAGCACAAAGTGCAAGTCACTGGCAGTTCTGCTAACTGTCTCACCCTAGTCTGAGAGGCCTGAGCAATGACAGCAGAGAACAAAACTATCTTTTCAGAGCTTTACTACAGGATATGCAAGACAAACCTCCCACTGATAAAAGTTAACTCCCACACATAAGAAGCCATAATTATTTATATCCTTGTGTGATACATAAAGCTAATTGTGGTCACATTTGAAATTATCTTTTCACCTTTCCTATAAATGTATCCTAAATCTTTCTCAAAATTAATGCAAGTACATTAGCACTTCCCCTCCTACAATGTCCCTAATGTGAAACGCCAGCCCGCTCCCTGCCCTTTCCTGTGTTCTCCAATAAACCAAGCCTGTAACATTCCATGTCCCCAGCCCAATCCCACCGGCTGCACTGAAGAGCACCCCTTTTAGGGATACTTGCTTTATACTCTCTCACCACCCATCTCCTTCCTGCCCATCTTCTTCCGCCTGGGTTACTGACTGTTCATAGCTCTTCTGCACATAACTGTGTACTACATGGATTTGGTTGTGATGCCCACTCTTCACTCCCTTCCCATTAAATTCCTACCTTGTTGATCTGTTTTTTTTCATTTCCATCTTTTAAGCTACTCCTGAAATCCTGTTTTTCTTTTTTTTGTTGTTGTTGTTCTTTGTCACCCTCAGTAGAGTGCTGTGGCATTACAGCTCACAGCAACCTACATCTCTTGGACTCAAGTGATTCTCTTGCCTCAGCCTCCTGAGCAGCTGGGACTACAGAAGCCCACCACAACGCCTGGCTATTTTTTTGTTGTTGTTGTTGCAGTTTGGCTGGGGCCGGGTTTGAACCCACCACCCTTGGTATATGGGCCTGGCATCCTACTCACTGAGCCACAAGTGCCACCCCGAAATCCTGTTTTTTTAAAGACGGCTTTCCAAACTGATGAGAAGGAGCATTAACTACAAATTGAACCACAAATTATCCAAACAGACTTCCAAATATAACGTTTGGAAATGCCATTTCTTCCAATGTAATGTTTGACATACATCATTTATGTTACAGGAATTTATTATTTAATGTTAATTGTATTTGTAAGTGTACTCTGCAACATGTGGCCAGGGTGCCTGTCTCAAATTAGGAACCCCTGTAGAAAGTGACCGACCACCTTTGTGCTTAGATATAGTGAAGGCAAGTGTGAAGAAAGGGGGCTTTGATTCTTCCATAGAATCTTCTGACCCAATATGAGGCAATCAGACTTTTGCTTGGCGGCCGGAAAGTTTTTCTGCTGGTTTTGCACTTCCCAACTAAGGAATCACGCATGAAATACATTCCTACCCAGCAGCTCTGGGGACTGCGGAACTTCCCCAGACACCTGGGGAGTACCAGGGCTAGAGTAACCCCTGTGTGCCTCCCAGGGCCTCCCAGGTATCAGGAAGCACAGGTTCTCCAGGCTGTGTGGCACTGTCACACACACACGCTGACTGTGGGCGAGATGGATGCTTACTCACCGGGCCGCACAGATTGCACCAGCACGATGCGGTCCCCACTGACTGTGAAGCCGAAGCCATGCTGGTCCTTCTGGATGATGACACAGCGCTGAACAAGACCTGGTGGGGGTAGTGAGAAAGACAAAGAAAGGGGTTTGGTGGCAGTGTCACTAAAAGGTTAGTGCATACAAGCCAAGACTAATCAAAAAAGCCTCAGTACATTTCGTTGTCAAGAAGTCTTTCCAGCCTACCCAAATTCCCAGACATATCCTGTCTGAACACACTATCACAATGACAGGTCTCCCTCAGGGGTTGGCAAAAACCTGAAACTTAACTTTGCATTCCATACAAGAAATTCCCTTTCTGTGAGATGTTGAGATAATTGCCTCTATTAGTTTGTCTGGGTGCAAATGGCCACAAAAGGGGCAGGGCCAAGTCCAGTTGTCCTCCTGAGGACTAAAATTACAGATAAGTAGTCTTCAGGAACTGAAACCCAAGTGAAACTGGAAGTTTTACATCAAGTTACAGCCAATGAATGGCACAGGTAAGACACCAGTGCTTGTTGACTCCATCGAGCTGGATAACTCACTCAGGATGATAGGGATGGATAAATGACAGGAGAAAATCCTTTTATTCACATGAACATCATACACAAAACTTAAAAAGAAGAAAAAGGGAACAGAAGCTGTGACCACCAACTGTCTCTGTCTCTGAGTGCGTACCAGACATCCACACCCGTGTATAGGTGTATTGATTGCACCTCGTAAGGATCAGAGCATGGGACATACGGTTGGAACAGAACTGCTTGCAAATCCTGATGCTGTTCCCAACAAGCTGTGCACTTGGACCATTTGCTTAACCCCTGTGTGCCTCAGCTTCCAAATAATGATAATAAAATCTACTTCCTATGGTTAATGTATGAAAGCAACTGGTACAAAGTCCACAACACAATGCCTAGCACACACTGTGTTCCTTATACAGGCTAAGCTGTTTTGCATTTAGGGTCTACAGATCTGTTCAGATGGGTACACACCTCTTTGTCTATGTGTTAATGCCCCAAAGGAGTACCTGTTGTTTCCAAGGTGTCAGAAGGCTGGCGATGGTGGGAAGGGGATCTGCGCTCAGGTGCAGAGTCTCCCAGAGAAGACAGGCTACTTAACCTGCAGGAGGAGGAAGGAAATCATACCAGTGAGGCCGGCAGGGAGGATTAGCCTTATAGCAGGAGGACGCTCTGTCACAAGGAGCCCTGAGTGTTGGATAATGAAAGAGCGACCCACCCATCCTGCAACTTGCTCAGTCTAGTAGGGATTAGCCATGTCTACACCACTAGTAACACCACCTATCTAGACTCCTAGGTCAGAGAGGCAAGCATGATCTCCTTAATACCCAGGACCGTGTGAAGGGAAATAGCCCTTCTTGGAGTCAGGTGACAAAGAGACAAAAGCAAGAAGGGGATGTGCGCATACACACACACACACACACACACACACACACACACACGTTGGATCTTACCAGGCTGCAATGGGGCTGATGAAACAGAACAGAGCAGCAGAGAAATGAATGCAAGAAAAAGACAGGAGAAAATCAAACAGCCAGTTAGTTTTAGGTGATGATTTACAAAAAGGGGAGGCTGAAGGGAAGAACGTGGTGGGCCAAGCACACACAGAGGCCTGCATGATGTGGTAGAGAGCTGAGGAAGCTTTTGCAGAGACAAGTGCCTCACTTTAGCTTCTTCTCTTTGTCCCTCAAAAACCCACCTCTTCAAAATAGCAGTCTCTAGGAGGGGAGTAACCGGGCATTTAGTACTAGGCAGTTGGGTAATTGGTAGCCTGCATACTTTTCTAGAAAGGAGAATACAGCAACGGTCCAAGCCTCTGAAAATTCCATTTATCTTTTGGATACCATGAGAAACAGAATATGATCTGTTTGGTGGTTGTATTCCCTTCCCAGCCCAAGGAACCTTACCTGAAACTATCAAAGACTCTAAAATATCCAAGTACCACAGGTCACACACCAGAAGATTTATTGCCTTATCTCCTCTTTAACTAGCACCACAAGAGGAACAGAAGAAATTCAAATCATTGCTGTGGCCCTCTTTTTTTAGAAAAGTATGTAAGTTGCCAATTTCTGAATCAGTAATTGCCACCCCTCAGAAAGGGCAGTTCCTTCCCTCTCTAGATCAATGACTAAGTGGAAGGCTGTTCATGGAAGTACCGTGTACAATGGCGAGCAGTGGAAATAATCTAAATGCTCACAAGGGGTTATTGGTAAAATAAATAATAGTATAGCAACACAGTATCAGAACTCAGAAAACAGAGCTGTAAAAGAATGAGGAAGCTCTTTATAAATGATAAGGAATGAGCCCCATGACATGCATTTAAGTGAAAAAAGGTATAGAATTATTTGGACAGCAAAAAATGTGGGTGACTGGGAGAAAAAAATTATGAGTTTATATACATGTTTATATATTTGTTTACATATGCAAAAATATCTAAAGTATCTCTTTAGGGATACAAAAGAAACATGTAACATTGGCTGCCACCAAGGAGGGGAAGTTAAGTGGCAGGGACACAGGAATAGAACTGGGGATTTTCCATTATATTCTCTTTGGTTCCCTTTAAATTCTAAATACATAAAGGTACTACCAGTTCAAAAAATAAATAAATAACTTTTAAATATAAAGGAGGGGGGCTTCTTCCCCCCCATAGCAGACCCCTCTTACCTGGACAGGTGAGATTGCTTTTTACTGGCTGATCTTTGTATCACAGAGAGAAGGACATCAAAGAAGAAAGCATGGGGCCCAGAAGAGAGTGACACGCAGCACAGGAGAAAGAAAGAGAAAAAAAAAACAAAAACGCGATATAAAGGAGACAAGACACTGGAGATGGCTGGTTCAAAAGAACAACCATACAAGGCTGGTGGGTCTGAGCAGACACAGTGCAGCAGTGCTTACTAAACTGCCAATCTGCAAGTGAGCTGCTGTGAATGCCTTTTACAGCCTCCCCCTTACTCGGGAGAAATTAATGCCTTCACCCTAGGCCCCTGACCCCAGCATCTGACAGGAAATACCACCTGCTGTCCTGGGAGACACCCTCAGGTATCTTCTACAGCTCCCAGCACCTGTGCCCTACAACACAGGTGCCCAAAGGAGACTATAGCTCGCTTGTCTATAAAGCACACTTGACAAGGTTGGAAGGTCCCTGAAGGCAGGCAGGGAGGGTCCCAGTACTCCACACAGTGGGACTTGTTCCTATTCTTGCCCCTGCTCTTCACTGCTCTCCTTCCACTTGCAAAGGCCTTGGCTCCTGTCTCCACCTGCACTGTTCCTTCCTCTTACAGGTTCTTCCTACTCTACCCCCTGTTGCTGCACCTGAAAGCAAGAAAAGAAGGTGAACTTCCAGAAGGTGCAATTGCTGGCTTTCTTCATACGACTGCATCCCATCCTTCCCTGTCTACTCCTACCTTCCCACCTAGGTAAAGATTCAGCTTATTTCACCATTTAATAAAGGCTCTATTATGTTCTGGAATCCAGACCTGTGCTGTCTAATATAGCTATAAGTCACACGTGGTTATTTAAATTTAAAAACAAAATTAAAAATTCAGTTTCTCAGTGGTACCAGCCACATTACAAATGCTTAATCACTACACATGGCTAAGTGGCTACCATGCTGGACAACACAGAAAAGAACATTTCCATCACCACAGAAGGTTCTATTGGATAGCAAGGTCCCGACACTGTCAGGCACCAGGGACAAACACGAGTAAGACAATCACATGCAGGCAGTGGATGAGGAAAAGAGAGAACTTTAGTATAAACACTTAGTTCCAACAGCCTGCTAATCAAAGATGGATTCTTGGAAAGGACCTTTAAAGGTCTTTTGTTCCATCTGCTGTCTTTGTTAGTGTCCATAACACCCCACCACAGGGTCACTCACACCAGGCTTGAACTCTACCTTCTCACTGTCTTGACAGAAAGTCCATTTGATCTTGAGACACTGCAGGCCTCCTCTTTGCCTTGTCCTCACTGACCCTGGCGGGAAGCTGGCTTCCTATGCCCGTAATAAAGTCTAGAATATGCATTTTGAACCTGGTAACTCTTAACCTGGGTTGGTGTGCACGTGAACCAGGGGCATGAGCAATACCACATAATCAAAACAAGCGAAGCAAAGGTCCATGTTTGCAACTGTAGACGACATTAGGGGCACTGACAAAGGTCACTTTAGCAGTTAGGGCAAGTTCCTCTAAAAATAAATCACAGATTAGGGCAGGTACATGGGGAACAAAGAGAGCTCAGCATCAGAATAACTCCAACAGATGCAAAAAAATTTTTTTCTCTCTGAGAGCTTACAGAAGGGAAAACTGCAATTGACTTGTAAGAAAAAGAAGTATCTATAGAAGGCAGGCCTGGTAGACAGAGGAATGCACAGACTGGGTCAGCTGGAGAAAGACTGTGGAAGTTTAAAATCTGAGAAGGGAAGAAGAGGAGAGAGGAAAGCAGTCTAGCACTAAATGGAGGTTGTCAGAGGGGAATGAAAGACTTTCAATGTTATGTACTCTCCCTCTTCCCAGTGACATTCTCACCAAAATTTGGCAGCAGAGCTCTGACTTTGCTCAGACTAAACCTGGGGGTATGGAGAAGGCTCTAACAGCGTGTTTCAACCTTTTATACCTCACAGCACACACAAACGAACCTATAGTTAAACTTCTGCAGCACACTTAGATTATGTTGATCAAAACAAAGAGTAAAGGGGTGGCACTTGTGGCTCAACGGAGTAGGGCGCCAGCCCCATATGCCAGAGGTGGTGGGTTCAAATCCAGCCTCAGTCAAAGGTGCCTGTGGCTCAGTGAGTAGGGTGCCGGCCCCATATACCAAGGGTGGCAGGTTCAAACCTGGCCCTGGCCGAACTGCAACAAAAAAATAGCCAGGCTTTGTGGCGGGCGCCTGTAGTCCCAGTTACTTGGGAGGCTGAGACAAGAGAATTGCCTAAGCCCAGGAGCTGGAGGTTGCTGTGAGCCATGAAGCCATGGCGCTGTACCAAGGGCGACAAAGTGAGACTCTGTCTCTAAACC
>CAUYON010206850.1:0-28372 GCA_963573935.1 Arctocebus calabarensis | reverse complement strand
TTTTTTTTTTTTTTTTGAGACAGAGCCTCAAGCTGTCACCCTGGATAGAGTGCAGTGGCATCACAGCTCACAGCAACCTCCAATTCCTGGGCTCAAGAGAGTCTCTTGCCTCCGCCTCCCATGTAGCTGGGACCACAGGTGCCCGCCACAACGCCCGGCCATTTTTTGGTTGCAGCCATCATTGTTGTTTGGCGGGCCTGGGCTGGATTCGAACCCGCACCCGCTCAGGTGTACGTGGCTGGCGCCTTAGCCTGTTGAGCGACGGGCGCCGAGCCAGAGTTGTACATCTTTATTAAACTTTTGGAAAAGTCTTTTTTTGCTGTTAATATAAAATTATCAGGAAAGGATAAAACTAGGATTTTTCCTTTTACTAAGGTAAGGAGGTCGTAAATGACACCAAATGACTTCTGTCTCTCACATTTTATAAAACCATTTTAACGGCCATTTTTATTTTAATTAAAAAACTGAAAATCAAATACACTAACATTGGTACTGTTATCTAAGGCCGGACACGGGGACTGTTGCCAGCCGCCTTGCGCATTTTGAGCTGCTCTTCTTGTCTGTGATATACGGTACAAGGGTTGGCCCTGGCTTGGTCCACCTGCCAGCGGAGTTTAAAGTTTCCGAGGCTCCAGGCTCCCAGGAACACAATGATTGGTATCAAACAGCCTAAATGCGAACGAAGAAAGGCATTTCTGCTGCTTCAAGGAAGCCGTTGAACTCCTGCTAAGCTAACTCCTTTTATATGCGTCTGTGCACAGGACCGAATTCTTCCTTCACTGACCAAAGATTATTTCTGACAATTCAGGATCACTGGAAAGCTGGAGACATATGGCCGGAAAATGAAAGGACTCAGGACATCATGGTTTCTGACCGCATCGTTATTTTGTGTCGCCTACTACCAGATGGGCAGTCAGTGAACGACGCAGGGATGCGAACGGACAGTTTTATAATGTAACCCTCCCCCCCCCCCCCAAAGCTAAAACATTTCATTTCTCCCTCTTTTGGTCTATAGAACTTGCTTTCCCTCCTCTCTGCAGTATCAATTAACTCAACTTTGCAGTGAGGTAGGTGGCCGAAAGGAAAGAGAATGAGGGGATCCTGGTAATATTAGCAAGTGTCGGAGGAGCCCCAGCGGCCGGGGGACTGCGGCCGGTGACCGCCGCGTCCTGCGCGGATTTCAGCGCCGAGACCGCGCTGGTGGTTATGGAGCGGACGGTGCCCTCCATCCGCGGAGGATAGAGACCTGGGCGCCGGAGCGGTCTGCCGACCTCACGGCAGCTTTCGAGGCCCTGTCTGCCTCTCACCGCTGCGTTTTATTACCGTTCTAGAGAAGTCATGGAAGACAGCCCGCTGCCAGACCTCAGGGACATCGAGCAGAAGCTGGGGCGCAAAGTACCCGAGAGCCTAGTGCGCTCGCTCCGTGGGGAGGAGGCGGTTCCCCTGGAAAAGAACAGGGACCCCTGCGGGGGGAGCGGCGCCAGCGGTGGCTGCAGTAGCAGCAGCAGCGCCGGCAGCTTCCCTCCCTCACTGTCGTCCTCCTCTTCGTCCTCCCCAACCTCTGGCTCCCCACGACGTAGCCACTCCAGCTCCCTGGAGAGGCTGGAAACCAAGCTTCACCTCCTCAAGCAGGAGATGGTGAGTGTGGCGCGCCAACGCAGGGTGGGAGCCGGGCCGGGGCCCCCAAATGCGGCGATCTAAGAACCGGGCTGAAGACAGAGCGGCAGGGGCTTCAGAGCAAAGTGTTGGGCGCGTGGGAAATGCGGGGTGAGTGAAAGCGCAGGGGGTGCGCGTCCGGAGACAGCTGCTACAGGCTTTGTTTACCCTGGACTTTGCTCAGTCACGGTTTGCTACAACATCAGAGTCTGCTCCGTTCTGTGTACTTTCGGGGAGCGCCCACTCGCGGAGCCTGGCTCTGACTTTTTAGCTGTGGGCCCACAGCCTGCCGAGTGCCAGCCCGCCCTGGGTTTGCTTGCAGTCACTGCAACCATCTGGGGCCTGTTGTGCCCCGTTTACACTTGGGGCAGGTTAGAAAGGTGGCTCAGTCCGATCCTCTTGCTGCAAAAATACTTCCTGGGTTGCGGGGAGGTGGCGCGGAGGGGTCAGTGCAGCCCTTCCCGCGGGCTCACGCTTTCACCAGTCCTGCTCCGCCCTCTTCCCCTCCTCCCTATTTGCGGCGGCAGCTGCAGCTGTTCCAAGGCCAATGTAGAGCAGATCTCCACAGCTGGTCCTGAAAACAATGGCCCACTCGTCCTTGGTCCTTGACGTGCTTAGGAGTAACTGGTTCCTCTGTTTTGATCCAGGGCAGCAGGTGATCTCCCGTTCCAGGGATGACCATCTATCATCTCCCCGGTCCTCAATCTGCATTTGTCTGCACTGTTGTTTTCAAAGGTTAGGCTAACCATAGCGCAGTGAGACGAGTACAGTATCTAAGAATACTTGTCATTAGGGCAAGGAGACAAGTACGATGTCTACGAATATTCTAGATGTGCTTAGACTAAGACACTTCATTACTTGCCATGAGCCCTTGGGCAAGTCACTTCTCTTCTTTACATCTCCGGGTATTTGTACAATGATGATCTGGTTGGGGGAAATAATTCCTTCCTAAATCCTTTGAAGAAACTAACCATATAGCAACAGCATTTTCTTGGAGCTGGGGAAAGTTGCATCAGCAGGCCCCCAGAAGAGATAATTCCTTTAAATTATCTCCACAACTCCTTTGGGCATGTTTCAGAGTTGGCTAGGAGATTTCTGCCACTCAGACAGTAATGACAGAAATCATTTTTGTCATTCTATGATTTACTTATCATGAAGTTCTGCCATTAGGTTATTATTCTTTATTTTCAGGTTGAATAAAAATATAAGGAAAACACTTAGGTATATAATTGAGTTGGAAAAGTGGAAGGCATCTCCCTTCATGAGTTTCCAATAAAGTTGGAAAGTGGAAGGCATCTCCCTTCATGAGTTTATGAAAGAGATGAAAAGATAAAGTAGGAATATAATTTGGGCAAAGATTACAAACAAACAGATTAGCAGGTGCCTTGTGCCATAGAGCAGATCTCATGTAAATGTTGAGACAAACAGATAAAACTAGGGTATCTCTCACAGGAAACATGCCTTACCCATGGAATTAAAAATAGTGCCAACTATGCAAATTAAGCATCTACTATTAGGGGTAAAGACATCAGAGAGAGATGAGGAAATTTGATTCCTAACCATGACTTCTGTCATTTTGTCCAGGGGATGCTAATATACTAATCTAATAAATAAATCTTGTTGAAACACATTTCCTTGCCCTATGGCTCCCAGGTTGACAGCAGAGCAGACAAAGCAATAATTCACTGCACTAAAAACTCATAGACACAATTTAGATTATGAGGCCCAGTCCGTGGCTTGTTAGGAGCCTGGGCCTCAGATCTTCATCTTCCCTATGCTGCACCCCAACCTCATCAGGAAAAATTGTCTTCCATGAAACTTAGGAATTAGGCTGCACAGCAGCAGGTGAACGGTGGGCAATTGAGGGAAGCAGCTTCATCTGCATTTATAGCTGCTCTGTTCCCCCTTCTTGCATCACTGCAGAGCTTCCACCTCCCTCTATCCTTACATCACCCCTCTCCCCTACCATCCATGCAAAAAAATTGTCTTCCATGAAACCAGTCCCTGGTGCCAAATGGTTGGGACTATTGATTCAGAGGATGTATGTAACTTGAAAATAGTAGCATTTCAAAAATTAATGAGCCCCATCATGCCCCCTAGTAATGCATATTTGAATAATTGGTACATATATGAAGAACATTTTCTGATTAAGAAAAGAATTACCTCTCATTTAGGTTGCATAATGACATTACCCTGACCAAGAGAAATTTCAAGCTGTATGGTACTTTTTAAACAGATGTTCATTTCCATTATAAAATAACTGCATGTTGCCTTCCATATTAGTGATGAACCATGATTAAATGACTTTTGTGTATACTAAGACTTTAGTTTTTTGAGCCACTACTTCTGGAACTGGGATGCATGGGGAGAGTCTCTACGGTCCCTAAGAATTTGTTACCTTTCTTGTTTTTTCTTTGAATAATATTTCTTTACTTTTCAAATGTTAGCCCTCTAGTTTGATGGAAACTTCACAGGCTTGGGAGCCAGACACACTGGGTCACACACGTTTCTGGCAAGTTTAGAGCAGGTCAGGCTACAAATCAACAAGGTGTCAGAGTTTGCAGGCTCTAGAGACTTTTAGCCCATCTTCCCAGGTAGAAGGTCCTGTGCAGCTCTCTATGGCCATCATTCTAGTCATGACTCTTTTTATTTACTGTTGTGAGTCATTGAGCAAGTTATATAACCACTCCAGGACTCAGCTTTCTTGTAAACATACAGATAAAAGCATCTCTATTATGACATTGTAAGAATTCAATGAAATAATAGAAGTTTAGAAAGAGCTGTTATGTGGGCATTCAAAAACAATAAGGATGGAGGCAGGAAAGGGCATTATAGAAATGGCATGGCTATTCTGTTCGTTGTACACAGGTAGCCCGAGAAGGGGAGTGTGGCTTTGGGACTAACATGGACGTCTAGGCACCTTCTCTACCAGATTGACTCTATCATGGCACTTGCTGTGTCATCAGGTCTTTCATAGAAACCACCTTTCTATGCAAAAGCAAAAAACAAATATGTGTGGCTTCCCCAGATTTATTGCAGCTGGAAATCTTGATTTTTATTTTAGTCTTAGCATTTTTTTAAGCACATGCTGTGTGCTCAGCATGCTGCTGATTGAAGTAGCATATATTAAAGACTTTTAGACCTGATGTCTGGCATCCAAAAATTCTGAGGAACTGAGACTAGTACAGTAGTCCCACTTATCTGCAGGGGATACATTCCAAGACCCCCAGTGGATGCCTGAACCTGAGGATAATATTGAAACCTATACATAGGGTACTATGTATTTTCTATTTTCCTATATATAAACACGTATGATAAAGTTTAATTTATAAATTAGGCAGAGTTAAGAGAATAATAACAATAAGAAAAGAGAACCATTATAATAATATACTGTAATAAAAGTTATGTGAATGTGGTCTCACATTCTTTCCGAAAATACTGTAATATTTTTGAACTGTGGTTGACCACATGTAATGGAAATCCTTAAAGCCAAAATGCTGACAAGGGGAGACTACTGTATTTGGCATTTGCTTACTTATATGAGACTTTTTTTTTTGAGACAGAGTCTCCCTCTGTCATCTGTCCCCCAGTGCAGAATGCAGTGGGGTCATTATAGCTCCCTTCAACCTAAAACGATTGGGTTCAAGCAATCCCCCTGCGTCAGCCTCCTGAGCAGCTAGGACTACAGGGAATCATGCCCAGGTTAATTTTTCTATTTTTAGTAGAGATGAGAGGTCTTGATTTTCCTCAGGCTGGTCTTGAACTCCTGAGTTCAACTCATCTTCCCACCTTGGCCTCCCAGAGTGCTAGGATTAGAGTCATGAGCCACTGTGCTTGTGAGACACTGGGCTAGTTAAACATTTCACTTGCATTATCCTATTGAAACCTTATAATATTTTAACCAAATGTATTTTCCCAACAATTTTGTAAATAAAATATTGAGGTTTATTGAAGTTAATGCTCAAAATGGTATGAGGATAAGGCAGGTCAGAATCGGACTTTTTGACTACCTTGTGTTGTCTCTTCCTATGCTTTCAAATACCTCAGTGCTTACAAAGACACCTGAAATTCAATGTGCAGTATATATCTGCTCCTGCAGAATTTTAAGACATCAAATGTGTTAAACTGTATTCTTATTTATCATAAGGCTTCCAGAAGGAACAAGCACAGAAGACACTCTCTGTGCTAGCAAGGCTCAGGAGTTGAGTGACCATATCCAAAAGTCCTGTGGTTCCCAGCAATTGAACCCTTTCCTTTTTGCCACAATCAGCAAGATCTCCATTAGTACTTCCTCCCACTCCACAGAGCAATGGATCTCCCAGCTCAGAGCTCAGTAGCAAAGCTCAGTAGCATTCATGAGTTGGGAGAGTCAAGACCTTACCATGGGTAACATTTTAGTTTCTCAAGAGATTGGATTCAGAATAGAACTTGGACCTTAGATAGCTCGTTAAAGAAAAAACAACTAGAGACTAGGAATCCTGACTCCATCTTGTGTTCTTTGAATCAGTATCTTTAAATTGGCATTTTTTTCTAACAAGGAGCTTGGTTATTCTGCTTTTTTTTTTTCCTCAAATGATTGCCACACTGTGTTGTGGCTTCCTGCGTATGGGATTGAAAACATGCGTGTTGATCCAGATTATGCTCAATGTAAACTGCATTTAGAGAATTCACAAGGAAAGACAAGGTTATTTTTTTCCTATAGACATTTCAAAAGTCTGGATCTTTGACTTCAAGATAAAATCTGAATAAATAATTCAATTTTTTTTAAAAAAGGACTGGAAGTTGTACTCGATGTTTATATACAGCCATGACAATACTATGTTCATTCCTCCTGGATTTGCTTAGAGTTGGGATGTTCATGACAAGAAAACCAATTCTGTTCACAGAGATCAAATATCTTCAATGGAAAAAATAGCTGAGATCCCTCAAATTGACTCCTCTGAGAGAATGATGTGTAAAACTAGGACCGTAATATGTAACCGACTCATTAGTAAGGCTTCTTTGCGACGGCCCATGTCATGGAGGGTTAAGAGATTGGGGAAGGGCAGAATCAGGACAACAGTGAAATAGGAAATTGCTTGTGTCCAGATCTAGTGGACACGAGGTTTGGGCAGCTTTGGGGAAGGCCTTCCCCCTCGCACTCTTGGTTGGGCCTGCCAGATGTCCACTGTTGTCATCCTGGATCCTGACAAAATTGTTTTGCTTCAACACGTTAACCCCATCAGCCAGGAGTTGGTCATATTGAATTGTGATTAAGGGCTGAGTTCACCTTTGATCTCTAATGCTGTATGATTGATTTCAGATCCTCAGAGCCTGGTCATTTTCCCCATGGCCAAGCTCTGTGGAGCACATCACCCTCGCCTGCATACCCCCACTATCAGCTGCGCATTGATCTTGTACAATAATTTTTAATTAAAAAAACAGTTCCTGGATAATATGGCTTGTTTTCAAAATGTTGAAAAAACATTTTCAGAATTCTCTTTTTAATGGAAATCGTGGAACTGTTTTCCTGTATATTATCAAAATGAACTTGAATTAAGTCTCTAGTTTTCTATATTTTGATGATTAGAATAAAATTATTGTTATTGTAATACCCATCTCAGTAAAGTCATAAAAATGTTTTGACACCAGCAACCCCAGGAGTAGGCTATATCTGATACACTTCAGTAACTGGGAGAGCAGGCTGTTATTCTAACAGTTTTCTGATATACCTGTTCATTTAACTGAACACTGGTATGGTATTTTAGTGCCAAGCAAACAAAGCTTAAGACTAAGGGTGAGAACAAAGACACCCCTCAAAGTGGTAAAGTTTAGTGTTCTAGATTGCTCTATTCAGAGAACTGGCTTGAATTTCTTTGCTGAAGATTTAATCATAAATACTTACTATTGGCTTTTTATTGGTATAAAGTTAACTTTGCTCTAGATTTTCCCTAAATTTCATAAAGTTTTTAAGTTATTATTTTAAAAATGATACACACCATTAAAAAATGCAAAGGATCTAAAGTGAAAAATAAAAGTTGCTCATGTTTCTATTCCCAATTTTCATTTCCTGGAGAAGACCACTGAAGAATATTTTATGTATCCTCTACAAATTTTCTGAAGCATACCTAATTTCTTCTATACTATTAGCTATAGTTATAGCCATATATTTGTGTATTTATGGTTTTAAAATTGAAACTCTTAGAAGCTCATGTTATAGACTTTTTTTAAGGTTCAGAAAATACTCTGCTATTGATTTTATTTTTAATACATACAGCATATGCACTTTGCTTCAAAGCACAACTTAGTGTTGTAACTTTGAATAGACTACTAGCAAAGGATGGCATTCAGAGTGAGTCACTTGTATTTGTCTAAAAATGTATCTCAGTTGGTGAGGCAAAGAGACAGAGTCAGTAATGTCTAGAAATAGAAGAAAGCCTCATGGAATCATAGCATGCAAAGAAACCTTAGCGGTCATCCAGGCCAGTCCTCCACTGGCTCCCTAGCCAGTTGATCATCAGCACTTCTTGAACTTCTTCAGTGATGGGGACTTCCCTGGTGCCTAAGGCAGACCATTCCATTTTCAGACACTTCTATGCAGTGTATTTCTTAATTGTCATTCCAGTTGTTCATCAAAAGATAAATTCCATAATCATTCACCATGGGACCAAAAAAAAATGCTTCAGTGTGGATACCTGAAAGCCTTGGATTTACAATTTAAGATGGAAGTTTTGTTGAGTATGAAATGTCAAGAAAGCTTGAGATGTTTCTCATTGTTTTGTATGCATTTGACTAAAATAAAAGGCTTTTATGTCTTTGTTGCCAAAAGAGAAGGAATGGCAGTACCTTGCAGTGGCGAGGATGGAGAGGAATAGGCACTTCCCTGTACTGTGGCTGGATGTGTAAGCTGAAAAGCACCTTTACAGGCAAACTTGACACTATAGATTTCTTTAAGATATGTACTCCTAGACCTGGTAGTTCTGGCACAGTATAACTGTAGAAATTTGTCCTAAAAAATAATGAATTGGTACAAAAATGTAGTTTGCGTTCACATTTGGTATTGTGCATAATTGAGAAAATTGAAATCATCTAAATGAACAATAATGACAGATCCTTTATGTGCATATGATAGAAATTTATGTAGCTATTAAGGTTATGTCATAAAAATTATTTATGGAATAAAGAGAATGGTTATTTATGTATATATGGGTATATACATATGCATAGAACAGAAGTCTATAATGACATACTCTGTAATGCTGACAGTGGTGTCATTGCAGGGTAGAGTGATGAGTGACATTTTTATCTTGAGGTCTTTTATCCTGTTTGGTTTCCCCACACTAAGTATATGTTTCATTTGTTTAACAAACATTATTGTTATTTAAATAAGCATTTTTGTAATAAAAATCAAAGGGTGTAGGCTTTGAAATAAGGTAGAATTGAATTTGAGGAATCACAGCCCTAGACACAAGCCTTTAAAAAACATGATTTAAATAATGAGGTGAATATATGTAAAGTAGCTAGGATTCTGCCTGCCAAATAGTAAACACTCAGTAAGGATCAGTGTTTTTGTGATTCCCTTTGATTAGTTGTTTAACACTTTGACTCTTATGGGAGAATATGAGACTAGAATGTCTCCAACCATCTACCTATGTCTTCTTTCTATTACTTTTCCTTCCTAGAAGGGGGCATGGCAATATAAAAAATAACTTGTTTTCCTGCACATACTACATTGGAGTCACTAAATTTGGTGGAAGGCAAATTTAGAATGGCACCAGGAACAAATGTCTATTGCCTGAGTCGCAATTGGCCATTTGAACTCTGAACTCCTCTCTGCAAAGGAAGGTGAGTTAAGCACCAACTGAGCCCTCAGTATTTTGGTCAGAGTGGCTAATGCTGAGCACGTCATGGGCAGACCTGTGACAGGAAGGTAATAGAGCTGGTGACTACTTTGAGAAATAGTTACAAAGCATCCTCCAGTCTTTCCATAGGAACAAATGAGAGCCCTTCTGCGTCTTGCCAGACATAGATGAATAGAAAATACCAAAACTACAATAGATGTTCATGTAAATTTTTGCAGAAAATAAAATTAGTCATTGTTCAGAGATCAGAAAAGACAAGAAATAATAAGACAGATGAAGGATTACACAGGAATCATCTGAAACTATGGTCTAGTCAGCTACCGTTTTGAAATGTGGTGATAAAATAGTGTCACAAGGAAATAACGCACAAGGATACACCGAGTGTAACTTAACTTTATCACTTAAGTAGGGTGTTTAGTTGTACCGTAAACCTTAATGACTTATTGGCAAACATTATGCATTGACAGGAATCTTTCTGCAAATTAAGCACATTATTTTTTTAAAAATATTTATAAATCTCTGCAGCCAAAGATTTCCACAGAGTGAAAGTCTGCAGATGAAATTCTATACACAAGACTTCATTTTTCACTTTCCTATTGTGCCAGATTTCAGGCTCTCCCCTTGAACTTGGATACTAAGATTTCTATCTTCCTCTCTTGTGCTATCATCACCTGGAGGACAGAACTGTGACTGATCAATGCTCAAATTTCCCTAATGCTGAGCCAGTTATTTAGGAACTAAGCACTTATTTCAGCTATGAATTAGAGTACATCTTAATCTTGCTTCTCATTTTTGTGTTTGGAGTATGTTAGCAACATCTTATTTCTGGGAGTGGATCATAGACTCCCAGAGCCTCTTCTGCCTCTGACCAGCCAAGGATATTCACTTGGATCTCAGGTTCCTGGTTAAAGAAAGACAAAAACAAAAAAAGCAAAAACTAAAAAATCACTCTGTGTTACTGTAGTAGATGAGTGGATGAAAAAAAGGCAAACAATGAGAACAACTTTTATGCGTAGTTTGAGATGGTGTAGCAGAATTTCTTCGCAGGACCTGCTGTATCGTCAGGAGCCATTATTCTCAGCAATGTTGATGAAGCATAGAGTGAAGGGCTGTAGTTTCTCTTCACTCACAAGTACAAAAAAAAAAAAGGCACGCATTAAGTTTTGCCATCCTTTTTTTTCTGCTCTAAATTAGGTTTTGAGGTTTCAGGCTAAGAAAAAAGAAAGTATAAAAAATAACATTATTCAGAATATTATATATTGTACATATTGACATATGGTATAATCTATATGGTTTTATCTGAAAATAAGTAGTCATTTACATGTCAGCTAATTTATTACCTGAGTAGCATTCACCATTGGGGCATAAAATCTGTATCTTTGGCACAGCCCTCAGTATGTAGACTTGGGAATTTGTGAGTAGATGTAACTGGACGACATTGTATCTGAGGTGTGTGAAGCAATTAATGAACTTGTAGTGAGTATCACATCAGAGATTTGCACGTGGGTAAGCTGGTGGGTAGACAGAACGGGACATCTAGGTTTCTTGGTATTCATTGTAAGATTCTAGGATTGGATCGAGTTTCAAAATATCAACCCATTTTTCTGTGTGTAGTTTGGAAATAGATTTGAAAGATAATAGGTGGTTACCAAATATTTTAGTGTTGCAACTAGATCCATAACCTTAAGGATTTCCTTCTGGATATTTCTGTCTCTACATGAACTTTTTAAATCCTCACTTTCCCAAAGATATCATCAACTTCCAAGAAGCTGTACTACATGAGATTTTTGTTGCTTTTAATCTCAAATTTTACTCCCACCAAGTCATCTTTTCAGCCAAAGCTTCTGATATGTATGAAAATATGAAGGAGTAACTGGAGGGTTTTGGACTGTATGTGGTAGTTAGTGATTTGAATATTTTGAATGTTGAATGAAGTGACAACACTATTGCTTTGCAATATTGAAGCTATATGGAAGCAAGAATTGAGATTCAGTTTGTTAAGTGAGTGAAAGAAAGAAGGTCAGAGGAAGAAGAAATAATTTGTTAGCACTTTCATCTAAAAGATTTCTCCAGAGAGACATTGGTTTTCATTGTACATATGTTGCATAGTTTGCAAGGTACTTTAATGTATGTGACTGTCTTTTCAGTCCTGGAATTATGACATTTCAATGATTAGATGATGAATATAATATTTGCAGCATATATTTCCATATAATATTTGCAGCAGATTTTTCTAGAATATAGTATTTGCCTGATAAATGTGGCTATTGATAACAACCTTCTACCTGATATTATAGTTGCCTGGCCAAGGAAGTAATGAATATAGCTATACTATCACTATAACCATGAGCAAAATTAAATTTGGTTTTAAAACTCACACAAATTCCTTTTGGAGATTGTATTTAATAATAAAGTTTGCATATTGAATTAACTCTTAAAAAATAGCCATTCTTGCTATTCTCTTAATTGAGTTATGATTAGTTTTTCAGGAACTATGGCCCTGACAATTCTGAGGAGTGAAATAGAATTTTAACTTTTATATGCATGCCTCTTACTTTTCAGTTTAGTACTTCATTTGTAAATTTTCTTTTGTGTTTACTTTGTAATGTGGTACTAGTTTCAGTTATTCCTTATTTGGAAGTTTCTAAAAATTAGTTTGGAAATGCCAGAATAAACATGTAGGAAGAAAGTCAGGATAACTAAGAGATTTATTGTCTGCTCTGCATTTGTTTTTTTGGTCAGTGGGGGGAAAAAAGGAACTAGAATATTACAAGAACAATTTTAGATACAGGATTCACAACAGTTAACCCAAATTAAAAGTTGTTTTAATGGGGATCAGACTTAAAGAAGGACTTAGAATGGATCTTGAAATTTACCCTACTCTATCTTGTCTCCCTCTCTCCAATTATCATCCTTCAGTAGCCTGGGAGATAATAAAATACAATCACTGCCATGTCTTCTAACATGTATTCTGCTTCTGGGTAAACTTGCAACATAGGTAAATCAAACCTAAACTCTCCACACCAGTATGCTTACCATAAAACAGAACTATATTCTTAGATGTCTGTATTGATATGATTTGTGTTATCAATTAATCAAGTTGATTCTTATCAGTATATATTAACACATAAGTATCCATTTAAATAGTTGCAATTATTTACATTGCACACGAACTTTATGGCCACCCTATATATTTGTTGTCCCTGACCTTGACCTTGTATCATTCATTAGTCTGAGGCACATCCTATATGTCCTACTGGGCACTCTTTGGACATGTTTGATTACTCAATGGCAGTACTCTTTTATTGTCCTCCTTCCTAATGTTTCAATTTACAATTGGGCATTTCATAGACTAATATTATGGAAAGTGGGAATTTTATTTAGTGAAACAATTGACTATTTCCCACTGTTGAAGATAAAATATTATGTAGATTCATACATGATAAAATCAGGAATTTGAGAAGATCTTAATAACTATTTTGCATTATGATAAAGACACCAAGGAAAGCTGCTTCAAGCAGTATTGCTTCTAGTCATGGTATAAAAGAAATCTCTGTACTCAACGATAGCTTTATTTAATACCAGACATGGAAAACCAACATGCTTTGAAGGGTGGTGCAAGCACAAAATGGAACTGCCCATTTTGATTTAATCAATACATAAAATGTGTTTAGAATATGGTCATTAGCAGTCAATAAATAAATAATAAGGGTGAACTCACCAATAGATGCTACTGTCTGTGCCCAAAACATTCATACTACAACTGAGTAGTAGTCTTACCTTATTGGCATTAATAAACAAGTGGGTTGAAATGATTATTGTTAGGGACTATAACACTGTATAATTCAATACCATTAACCATTAATTAGGAGCAATATTAAATTGTCTTAATAGGGATCTCACGCTCACATTACTGTGTTGGCAATGGGGTTACAAAGACTGAGTGATTCACAGTACACAAAGATGAGGCCTGCTTTCCAACTTCTCAAGCTCCTCTGGGTGCCATGGAGCAGCCAATATAAATAGAGGAAATGTATTTCCACTTATGCTTTAGTTCCAAAAGTTCAAGCATCATTATTGGGAATGCTCAGTAATTTCATCACAGTAAGTGTTGGTCCATTTTTGTTTGGTTTCAGTCTTAAGACAAACTGATTCTATTTGGATTTCACTCAATTCTTTATGGAAAAAATGTACTCTTACTTTTTTTCCTACTAAAATGAGTTGATTGTGTGTCAATAAGAGCAAATAACTTGAAAAACGTATCGTCTATGTGAAAATTCCCCAGTGCCCTTTTGTAAACAGAATTTGGAGCTATTCAAGTGTACTAACTCTTCTGAGAACAAACAAAATGAGTTAAATAAATGCTTAGTTAAATAAATGTCAGGTTGGTTCATATACTTGAAAATGAGTCTAACAAGAATCTCTTTGCCATCTCTATGAGCTTACACATGAAATTAATTTTGCCCCAACAAAAAAAATCACATTTGCTCCGATTAAACACTGATGATGAAAATCTATAGTAAAACACAAATACTTCCAAATCCTCACTCCTTGTTGGGTTATAGATACAGATGGAAACTCTCAACTGTACAATATTTTAAACTATGTAAATATCCACCTAACATTGTTCCCCTTCTCTGCTTCTAAAATGTTTCTGTAATAGGGAATAAATGAATACAACACATAGGTATTTTTCATCGTTAACTATATTCCACTCGTATGATAAGCCTCAGAAGGATACAAGTAAGTTGAAGACATGGAATTCAGGTTAATTACAAATCAATCACGTAAGTAAAGCATGAGGTTACTACAATTTAACCTCTAGGATATAGAAAATTCTGGTCTAATCGCATAGATCCCAGATTTGTAATGAAATATAATTTTTATAAGAAAGAAATTATATCATATCATTTAATGCTGTGCCAAGAAGCTGTTCATTCGCTTATCAATTTACAGCCTGATCATCCCCAAGTCAGTTCTTCAGACTTGCCCTGTGAACTCTTTCCCCTTAATATTTGTAGGGGTTATTTGTTTGTTTGTTTGTTTGTTGGCTGAGGCTTTCTTCTTTTTCCATCCCTATCTCCACGCTCCGTGAACTTTGCCTTATTATTCTTCAGATCATACCACTGATTAAATTTGACTTTTTTAATATCTGTTCCTCGCTAGACTGTCAGTTCTCTCATAACTAGAACCATGTCCGATTTATTTTACCTCTAGATTTTAGCAGATTGTTAAGAGCTTCCTATTGGAGGAATAAATTAATTGTAAATAAATAATAAATGAATTATCTAAAAAAATGATCTTCTAGGAAGTAATTCGAGAAGAGCATAGCATTAGTTAGTGGTAATACCCTGAGCAAATTTTAGGGTAATGACAGATAAGGACAGCTTTGGAAACCATAATGAGAATGATAGAGAGACTTGGGATGATTATGTTGGCAACTAATGAAAACTAGACTGAAGAGATAAAATGATCCCAGTGCTGAGAGAACATGGTTTCGCAGGCACTAGGACCAAGCATTATTGTCATTTTAGGCAAATTACATGATGAAAGTTATATTGTATTTTTGCATACTTCCTCTGTTTTTTCCTTATAAATCTCTTCTTGAGAGCCAGTTTCCATGTGTATTATATTATGAGATCTCTAAAGGATGGTGCACTTTGGAATAATCATAAATAAGAAAGCACATTGTTGATTACAAACTAATGAAAATATGCAGTAAAACAAGAGCAATGACAGAAACATTTTTGGAACAAGAATAGAAAGAAAGTGAGAAGATTATGTTTGTATGAGAAATAAATATTTTTTAAAAGTTTGACCCAGATTTTATGATTCCACAATAAATTATGAATGCTCACTGTGTTTATCCCTAGGTTGAAGTTCACTAAACAGAAAAATTAAGTTTCTTAATCATTCAAATTATATTTATCCATGAATTTCCAATTTATAATTCCCTGTTTATGCTTGTTATATTTTATAATCAAAAATCTTTTCTGATTAAAAGGGAATTTATACTCCTGATAAATATTTTATAAAGTATATAAAATATAAGGAATGAGGAAGATAAAAAATATGACATTATCTAGATGCCATTATTATTACCATTTTTGTCCCATTGCATTCAAGTCTTTGTCTTCTGTAATTGTTTTATATAGTTGAAATTATAATTTATAACCTTACTTTTGTAGAGCTATTCCTTTGCTGGTCACTATATTATAAACCTTTGCCATGTGATTTCCCTAAACCTCATTTGTTTTGGTTGAAAAAAACCTCGATTTTATGTGCATTTCTTTAGTATTATTATATTGAATATTTAACTTGTTTTTTTATATTTTTATTGCTATGCACTTTTCCACATTTCAGTGTAATTCCTTATAATTCTTTTTACAGTACTATTTTCCAATTTTTGATTAATTTTTCTTCTGTCAAATTGAATATTCGAGTATTATTTTTTTCTAAATGAGTGCAGGAATGCTGAGTTTTCTAAGGTCTGAATTAGGAGCAAGATAAGCATGTGGGCTTCAGAGGCAGACAAAGCCTGGTCTGAATCTTGCTCTGCCACTTTCTAGCTGTGTGACTTTGAACAAGTTATTAATCTCTTCTAAATTGCTGTCAGAAGTTAGTCGTTTTTAACAAGTAAAGTTTTTATTAAGATTAGGTGAAAGAAAGTATTTAAAGTACTTGTCAGTGTGCCTGGCACTTGTGCTTTATTAAAGACTAGCAATTATTGTTCATTCCATTATCATCATTAGCATTTTTTGATTGTCATAATGAAAGCCAACCTGGGTTAAACATTTTTGTACAGGATAAAAAACAAAAATGATAAGGAAAAAACATCAAAATAGCTATATATTTTCAACAACCCAAACGACCCCTACTTCTGAAATGACTGGGTATCCCATATTCTTCCTATTTTTGCCATCAGCTGGAGGGCTTCACTTAAGGGAACTATACTTATTCCCCAGGATTCAAAATATCACCACCAGCTGCTCCTTACCCTACTTCCTGAGTAGTGAACTCTGATAATTACAAAACCAGCTAGAAAGATGCTATTGCTATTACTGAAGAGTGGCAATGGGAATCATGCTGTGATTGTTTTGTAAAAGCACCCACACACAAAATGACAGGAGCTGCTGGCTAGTTGTAGTTGATCACACAAATCATATTTCTGAATCGGGGGAAGACGTTAGAGAAGAAAAAACAGGCTAGTTTACAACTTTGACAGGAGGTTGGGTCCAATATACCTATATGGATTATATTTTTTAAGCTTCATCCAACAGGATTTTAATTAGTAGAAAATGGTCTCAGATTCTAAAGACAGTTTGAGTGAAACTTTGGACTTTCCCTGTTGTAACTTTATCTTTTTTCCCCATTATAACTGAGGACTAGATTTAGGGTTTGGTTTTAACTTCAGAAAATTCTCTAAAGATTTCATTTAAGAAATATGTATTTCCTTGAATAAAGAGATATTGAGCCAACCTAAAGCAGCCTTATTTAGAAAATTCATACCCAAGAGAAAGCATATAATTTAACATCCTCTTTGCTAATTATATGGCAAACAGTTATGTCCAATAAAATCGAGCTATTATTTAGTTTGACATATGTGAACATAAATATTCTTTTAATTTTTTTTTTATCTTCTGAGTTTACAAATTGGATTAATAAAACCAACTCCAAATAGATAGTGGAATATTCCTTTAAAAAGAATAGTAATTTTGATGTAAGTTCATTGGGCACTCAGTCCATCCTAAGTGATACCTGAAGTGTTCTATGGATGATGAGTCAAAGTTTTAACAGAAGCATCATTCTTATTTCTATTTTATAATGAAAGGTGTGTGTAATTACAATATAAAATTGCAAATGTTTCATAGGTGAAATTTTGAGTGTAATGTTAGGACTAGAGATCATCTAAGCAAGAGTAGAAAAGCTTGGTATTCCACGGCCCCATGTCTGGACATGTCCTGATGAGTCTATCATGTGCCCTCTGCACCAATATGTCTTGCTACCAGCTGCCATGTTTTACCATAGTATTTGTAGGATCGTACCTATAGTTTGACTGATTCCTTTCTGATTTGTCTACCTGGCTATGGACAACACTATGACATGAAACATTACAGCAATTTGTATATTTCAATATATATTGTAAAGCAAAATATATTTTAATAAAACTTTTAAAAACTGTAGGAACTAAGGATCCAATTAGGTCTGCATTGTCTGGGTTCAGAGGAAGAAGATACCAGTCCTCTTTGTAGCGCTAAGTGGTGACAGAGACTGGGGCAAGTCATCAGTCTTGTGTTTACATAACACTCACCGGATGTGGAAGTCTGATTCCATCATTAACTACGTGTAATTCTTCATTGCAATGACATTAGCTATTTAGATTTAGATAGCATTGTCTCTTAAAATGGAAAGCCAAATTACTTAAGTAATGTGTATTGGGAAGATTTTCTATGCTTATAGCAACATTTTTGAGTAAGAAAAAAACCATGTTATTACTGGAAACAAGTTCAGTTATCTTAATTGACCTGCTTAATTGCAGTCAGCTTAATTGAGCTGCTTAAGTACATTAAATTTTAACATCCTTGAATGTGACAGGCATTTTTTAAATTTGTGCCATTTATATTTTATTGAATGTATTTATTTATTATTTTTTTGGTAGAGACAGGGTCTCACTTTATCACCCTCGGTAGAGTGCCGAGGCATCACACAGCTCACAGCAACCTCCAGCTCCTGGGCTTAGGCGATTCTCTTGCCTCAGAGTACAATATGATATTTTGATATACATAATAAAAGGGTTACTGCACTCAAAAAAGTTAATGTATCCATTATCTCATATAGTTACCTTTTTAAATTAATTTGTGATAAGAGGACCTAAATCTACTCTTTTAGCACATAATACAATATTATTAATTACAGCCGTCATGCTGAACATTATATCTCCATCCTATTTGTCCTCCGTAACCACAACTTTGTACTTTTGGACCTACGTTATGCCATTTTAAAGTCAAAGAGAGTAAATTTTACAGAGCCCTTTTGGGCCAGGCTCTATGCTTCATGCGTACATTATTGTTGCAGTTCTTCCAACAATATTGTCAAGTATTATGTACGACTTCATGAATTAGGAAAACCAATACGGAGAAAATATTAAGTAACATATTTAACTGACAAAAATACCAGAGCTAATCAGTGGAATAATGGCATTTTAGCCATAGTTGCTTCACATCCAAACTATGTTTTTTATAGTTCAAACTGGCTGGAATACCATTTGACTACATACAGTTTTAGCAAAAGGGAAAAAAAAAATGACTAAACACACTGAATTAAAAAGAACATGAAGTCTGTTACTCCTTAGTTGAATTTAGACTTAAAGAAACTATTTAGGTAAACTCTTTCTCTAAAGGGGTTTAAGCCATGTCTACTCAAAAATCTGTCGAGATCACCAGAATATTTGATATTTTAGTAATTTCTACAATGGAAAAGAAACACTGACTGTCTGTACAGTAGTCTCTTGACAAGCTCAAACAGAACCTGAGACCTATTATTTTAATTTTGACCATCTATAAAGTTAATTGTGATACCTAAGTTATAGAAGCAACTAAAAATATTTAGGGCTTTTATATAGCGATAAAGATCAAAATTCTTATCTTTGGTACAAAAATATTCTCCCACTGAGTCGCATAAGCAGAGAATGTGGTCTCTTAATTATAATAATTATACTGCAATTTCACATGGCACCATCACCTACGAACATCTAACCATTCCACAAGTTATAATTAATTGAGTCTAGCTGCATGTCTCTGAAGTAGCCTACCATCAGGATATTACTTTAAATGTGGTTAAGTATATTAAAGATGGCGAAAGCTGTTAAGAAACTTGTTCATAGGGAAATCATGAATTAGGAGTTACTGAAATTACATGTTTGAAATCTGTACCTCTGTTCCTTATAATGGAGCACCAGGCCATACATGTATGTATATACTAACATATATTTGTTTCTAAAGGAAAATGTGATTCTCAAGTTATCTATTACTTGAATACATTTTTATAAGATCAATTTCATGAAACTGCTATAAGCCTTCAATTTGAAAAAAAAAAGTTCTATGCCTTAAGAGCATTGTTAAGTGGATAAATGAATTAACTAAAACATGAAGTGTGTTCAGGATTTATAATTCAAAACAAGTTTTATTGCATTTAAAAGTCATGGAACAAATTGCTTTCGAGTCCATGTTTTTAAAGGCATAAACAAAGACTGCAGAAAAACTTTAGAAATGAGAAACTGTAGAAAAGGTAGAACAAGTCAAAATCCACGAGGAAGGCCAGGTGCCAGGGCTCATGCCTGTAATTCAAGCACTCTGGGGGGCTGAGGCAGGAGGATCATCTGAGGACAGAAGTAAGAGACTGGCCTGAGCAAGAGGAAGACCCTGTCTCTACAAATACTGGAAAAATTAGCTAGGTGTGGTGGCTCGTGCTCGTAATCCCAGCTACTTAGGACACTGAGGCAAGAGGATTGCTTAAGCCCAGGATTTTGAGGTTGCAGTAAGCCACAGTGACACCACTACATTCAAGCTGCGGAGACAGAGAGCTCTGATTAAAAAAAAAGAACAACCACAGGAAGAACATATTTATCATGAGAATTTTAAGATCAGACTGAGTTTATAGGGAGGAAATGGGAGATCAGGATAAGAATTTAAAGTCAAGCCCTCTGGGCCTTTCTGTGTCATATACTTGAAAAGCACTTCATTGCCTCTGATTGAGAAATGGAAAACAAATATGATTCACATATACAAATTAACTCTTTTTGAATTCCCACACCAATTCCTCCTAAGAGTGAATCTGTCACTCTGGATTCAGGAGAATGAAGTACTAGTTTATTTATTGCTGAGAAAAATGAGCACTGGAAGAGTTAGCACATATTTCAGAAAGAGACTTACATGATAAAATTGTCCTGGTGTCAATCTAAGCTGAAGCCCTTACCTAACGTCTTTACCCAGCCCTACCACTTTTTCTTTAACATCCTCTATTGTACTTATTAGTACATTTTTTCCCACATTAAGAATAGATCCTAAGCTTTTTGGAGGGTAGCTCAAAGTCAGTATCCCACAGCATAGTGGTGAGGTAAAGCTCTGACTTAGGGCCTCTGTTTCGGGTAATATGGTAAACTTGTCTATGGCAATAACTGTCACAGCCCTTCTCAAGGTCGTCCTTGTTCAATTACTCCAGATCCTCCAACTTAC
The DNA here is from genome assembly GCA_963573935.1 of Arctocebus calabarensis. Classification (NCBI taxonomy): domain Eukaryota; kingdom Metazoa; phylum Chordata; class Mammalia; order Primates; family Lorisidae; genus Arctocebus; species Arctocebus calabarensis. Next base: position 7,641 of record CAUYON010206850.1, on the reverse strand, counting down.
CATTTTTACATCCTACTGCATTCTAAATTCCCATCCCCTCTGGTTGGTTTGCTATTTTATGGGCACAATACGAACTTTCCTATCTCTGGGCTTTTTCTTATCTCCCTCATTCCAACCTCGAATTATAATGTCCTTCTTGGCAATGGACGGCCCAACCCTTCTCAGTGACATATTTCTGTGTTCCCCCCCCCAAAAAGAATCCATCCTTAACTCTCTGCTGAATTACCACCTCTCTGTCTACCTGTTCTTCCAGTCCCTCGTTCAGCATGAGCTCACTGTTCCTCCATACGTGAATGTCAGAAACCGGGACTAGAGGGTAGGAAAGAACCACTGCACTGGAGAACTTCATGCTCTCCAGCTTTTTGTCCCTTGTCTGGTATTCAAATGCCACCAATGTGTTCATTTTTCCTGCATCTTGAAAAATTTCCTATCCTGGAAAATCTTTGTTCTTGCATAAATCCTTCTATAACAATGTAGCCGTCTTTCCAAACCAAACTCCGAGATCATTCCGACAATGCCCTTTGGACACATGGAGGAGCCTTTACTTTGCTTTGCAAACTGATCATGAAGCAGGGAGTGAAGGCGCTGTAGAACAGGAAGGGATTTTGAAGATGGTGTTCAATATTTTCATCTGCAGACAGGAAAATGGAGGCCTGGGATGGTTAGATGAGTTGCTATGGCACAGGCCATGTTACTGGTGGAACAAAGACTAAAACCAAAGTTTTAGGTTTTCTTACTATTAAAGTTGAGTAGTTGGGTCACAAGCCATCATAGATTTAAATAAATAACAAACACTTATGACATTTGTTTCAAATTTCTATATATGTTATTTCTGATGGTTACAGATTAGTAAGACACAAACTCGATAGATTACGTCAAATTCAAAGGAGAGTAAATTCTTGTATGTCCAGGTAAAATTGTCTGCATTAATTAGAATAGAATTCTAGGAGAATACTAAGTGTAAAAACAAACATAATATTTTAGGTAATATTATTTCACTAAATGTAACTTTATTTAAATTCGATGAAAGGCAATAATTATTCAAAACTATACTATGCAAAAGAACAGTTTAAACACTTTAATTTCTAAAAGACTAGAAATAGAAGAATATACATTTAATCATTAATATTCTTTGGTGCTATTTGTGGGAAATAAAATATAAACAGCTAAGTAAGCTTTTTGATTCTGAACCATCACAATATTCGATAATTGGTATATTCTGAATCACAGACATTTGGAAACAAATCTTTTAGAAATAAAGAACAAATCTATCCCTCCCTCATAGAAAACTGAAAACACAACGCTTATTTACTCTTATTTGTATTAAATTACATATTTTAAGTGTTAAATTCACTGTAAACGTCTTATGAAATAAGATGACCTAGTTTGATAAATACAAGGAAAGGAGTGGGTAAATAATAACTAAAAAGAAGTTGAAGGTCTAGGGAAAGATACTGAATAGAAACTTGTCATAGCGCAGGGTCGGATTTCTTAGTTGCTTTGTATTATCTGTGTGGTCTGTACTGTAATGGGCCCTTTGACATCTGTGTCAATTTCAATAAAATTTCAATCTTGGTTTCATTATTAGAGTCCATCAAAGTATATCTTTTTTTAAAAAATAAAAAGACTCACGAAAGTATAAAACAAGCCTATCTTAAAGATCTATTTAACTTAGTGAGAGAAAGTGTCACAATGGAAATGGTGCTTAAAGGAAGAAATAGATGAGCACAAGAAGTTAAAGAGTCCATTAGGAAAAGTGTACTCAGTAAAAGTCACCAGAAAATGTCTTTATTTCATTACCTGTGCATCTGAGACCTCAACAATTCACTGCCTAAATCCAGCCCACAAGCATGTAAATACTTTTACTGGAACAAATACTTTTATTGGAACACAAACATGCCCTTTCAGTTACTGTATCACCCACATAAGTCATAATTCAATCAAACATATTTTTGGAGAGAAACGAGAGAATCTGCAAGCACTGTCATATACAAGTGGGGTAGCAGACCAGCAGCTCTTACTCAGCCACAGTGTAAGGTCCCTACAGCCAAAAACAGCCCACCTTTGTAGATAGTAAAATCCAGCTGTTGATTAAAATGACCCCCCAAAAACCCCTTTCGTTATTTCTTAAAAATTAAAGGCAAAGATATTTATAAACTTTGGCGACTGTTGTTTCAAGATTCTGTCCTCCTAAACACTATATAAACATGCATAGTTTTTTATTAACTTGATTTAATATTGGTAAAAAACCTAAAAACAAAACAAAGCTGACATGGTACAAAACATAAGTACAGTGGAATATTATCATTCATAGTTGGAATCATGCTCTGTTGCCAAGGCTGGCGTGCAGTGGAGCAATCATAGCTCATGAATTAAAAAGGTTCAGATTAATAATTCAGTAGAGTACCTAATTGTATATTTTCTCAATCTTAAACATGATATGGAGGAAATTTTAGTACAAGTTTACTAGTCTCTTCATTAGAAAATACATCTAAATTTAAAAAATGTTTAATTGTACATTTGTGTTTGTACTGACAAAAGCAAGGAAAAGAGAGCTAGCTATTTATAAGCTAAAATTACCAGACTAATACATGGGTAAAAATACACTTTAAGTCTTATAAAGAAATGCTTCTGAGGTGCATTTTTGTGAGAATTTTTTCTTAAAAATCCAGAATATTCCAGAATATTCAATGTATTAGTGTTCAGTTTCTTTATTTTCTCAGAATTTGGGGAATATTAATTTTTTTAATGTTTAATGACCTTTAAGCTTAGAAATGGCAACGTTTACGTAAGTGACATTGTCACATAATTTATAGGTATACTTTACAAGTAAGAAAATATTCCCTATTTTTTCATTGAGAGGTAAAAGGTTTTTCTCAATTAGATACACATGCACCTGCAGGAATGAAAATTTAGTTCTACCACCTAAGGCCCAAGGCACTAGAAAACAGACAACATACACTCCCAAAGGGCGAGTCTCCCATTCTGAGGAAATGGATGATTTTCTTTATGGATTTAAGCAGGTAAATAGACACGCAAACAATATAGGCGAACGAACTATATTTTCTGTCGCCTCTCATCAAAGACTAGACTCCCATCTTTCCAATAGAAATCACCAAGGGATCACATCATAAAACCAGATTGCTAAACATATCTACCCAAATGGGGAATAATTATAGATTATGTAACGTTTAGTGGCCTACTTGTTCAATTAGGCCCTGAAACTGGTTGCTTTACACACATTTTATACATGGGGTTAGTAGCCCTTTATCCAGTTATGAAAATGAACTTGAAAAGCAGTCAAATTAAACATGGAGCTTCCTGGTCCTGATCTGAAACAACACAAAAGCAAACCAGAAGAACACATACACACACAACCCCACATACACACAGAATTAGAAGAGCAAAGTTTTATTTATGTTTGTGATTCATTCATTCCGGGAGCTTCTTAGGCAACTCTATTTAACTAGAACTAGTGGTGATCACACTGTAAAGCTTTAGGGAAACCTCCATGCCTGCCAAAGTATAATTTTTTTTTTAAGTTGAAAATGTGAGTGCGGTGCCTGTGGCTCAAAGGAGTAGGGTGCCTGCTCCATATGCTGGAGGTGGCAGGTTCAAACTTCAAACACAGCCCCAGCCAAAAACTGCAAAAAAAAGAAAAAAAAGAAAAGAAAATGTGTCTCTCATGAAAATATAAAGGAAATGTGTCAAAGTCTGATTTTGCTCATTTAAGGAAAGAACCAGTAAGATGGTACAATTGATTCAAAAGAGAATGAGAGACATAAGTTATCTGCTTTCTTAAACAAACAAAGTCATATGAAATAAGTTTTCTAATTTAGAGACAAAAGTATCAAATGTCCAGTAGGACAAACAACTATAACCTTTGAGATTATTAGTATATTCTGGAAAGAAGTCCCAAAAATAAATATACAGGTCGATTTATACCTTCATAAGATTGGCCCAATTCAGCAGCAAACAGCAGGTTAGAAATAAGTATATCTCTATAGCTAATTAAATAATGTAGTCATAGGCCTCTTAGGCTATGCTTTAGTATATTATTGAAGAGATATTTAAACCTTGTTTTATTTCCAAATGTTGGATATATTTTTAAACAAACTCACCTTATTGTTTTAGAAGTCTAAATATTCTCAAGGAAATTTGGAATTTTTTTGATTAAAGTAGATTATAATTTGCTTTTTATTCTAGCAGGCCTAGAGGGGACAAAAAATAAGATTTCCATTTCTCTATTTTCAAGGTCTTCAGCTAGGGCACACTGAGCATCATCTTTGTGCTCTGCTAGGGTCTAGAAGAATGTCACTAAGTGTTAATAGCCTGTTTTGTCCCTCTGACAGTCCTTTGGCCACTACTCAACCAAATCATGCCACTCTTCTGAATGACTTAAATCCTTTTTAAAATAAGACTGAAAGGGAAAATTGGCAGTGGTAAGCTGATTTATTACCAATAAGTTTGGAAGAGATTGGCTGTTTCTCACTTATAAGAGCACTTTCTATGCAGTACAGTTGGGGTGGGAGGGAGAAACTATATAAACGTGAACTTCAGTCCAGTCCTGTCCCTGACACTCAAAATCTACAGGAATTTGGACAGGATGCCTTGCTTCTCTGTGTCTCATTTTCCTTAACCTGCAAGATGAAATTAATCTCTCTGTATCTCTGTATTTAATGTAGGGGGAGGTTGTAGACAACCTATAGCTGAGTCTTACTTGGTTTATCTACTTGGTCAGGCATTTAATTGGTGTATTCAGACTATTCACATTTAAAGTGATAATTGATGTAGTTGGACAAATATCTATCATATTTTTAACTGTTTTCTATTCATTTCCTTTGTTCATTTATTGATTCTTACATTTTTTATCTTTCCCTTTCTTTTCTTTCATATTATTTTTATTTTTTGTCTTCTATTTCCCTGCTTATGATTGTTCCATTTTATGTTTTCATTTCCTTTCCTCTTGACATATTAATTACAGTTTTTTTTAAAATAATGTTTAGGGATTGCTCTGGAGTTTTTAGAGCACATTTACAACTAATCTAAGTCTGCTGTTAAATAATATTAAGCCACTTCATGGTAGCACAAGTATCGCATAAGAGTATTCCAAATTCTTTTCTCTTGTTGCTTATAAAATGGCTTCATTCATTTCACTCATACATAAGCTATAACCAGTGAATCCATTGTTGTTATTCTTTGAACAAACCATTGTTTGTTAGATTAATTAATAATAAGAAAAATGAAATATTTTTCTTTATCTTCTATATTCTTTCCCTATGCTCTTTCATTCTTTACCTGGATCTACCTGGCTTGTATCATTTCATGCTCTCTGAAGAACTTCTTTAATATTTCCAGTAAGGAATGCCTACTGCCAACAAATTCACTCAATTTGTGTAATTCATTTTATTTGTTTATTTTACTATTTCAGGTTCATTAAGGGTACAAAGAATTAGGTTACACTGATTGCATTGGTTTGGTAAAGTTCCTTTTATAATTGTGTAGGTAAATAAGTAAAATAAATTTCTTTTTTTAAGAAAATCTTTAGTCTTAAGTTCTCCTTCACTTTTTAAAGTTAACATCTTAGAAGAGAGTGTGAGAAATGCCTTTGATGATGTTGGACTGGGGAAAGGTTACATGACAAAGACTTCAGTGGCCAATCACAACAAAAACAAAAATAAATAAATGGGACATAATAAAGCTGCAAAGCTTCCGCACAGCTAAGGATATAACAAATGGAGCACAAAGATGACCTTCAGAATGGGAAAAAATATTTGCAGGGTATCAATCTGAATTGAAATACAGATGATTGCATGGATGTGGAGAGAAGGAAACACTTTTACACTGCTGGTGGAACTGCAAACTAATACAACCTTTTTGGAAAGGAGTATGGAGAACCCTCAAAGAACTCAAAGTAGACATCCCATATGATCCTGAAATCCAAGCATCTACCCACAAGAAAAAAAAAAAACCTTTTATCATAAGGACATTTGCGCTAGAACGTTTATCACAGCTCAATTTACAATTGCCAAATTCGGAAACAGCCTAAGTGTCCACCAACCCAAGAATGTATTAACAAGCTGTGGCATATGTACACCATGGAATACTATTCAGCCATTAAAAAAGATGGAGACTTTACATCTTTTGAATTAAGCTGGATAGAGTTGGAATACATTTTTCTTAGTAAAGTATCACAAGAATGGAGAAGCAAGAATCCTATGTATTCAATTCTAATCTCAAGCCAATAGGTGATCTAATACACATCCTCATAAGAGGAAAACTCAAAATTTAAGATGAGGGGGCAGGGGAACCAGTGAGTGGGGAGAGAGGAGAGAGGGAGATGGGAGTATGGTGTATGGCACACCACTTAGGCTTGGGACATAATTATAAGAAGGACTTTACCTAACCAGTGCAATCAGTGTACCCTAATTCTTTGTACCCTCAATGAACCTGAAACAATAATAAATAAAATAAAATAAATTTCACAGCACCCCTAAAAATGAAATAAGAAAAGAAAATCTTTATTCCTTATTCCTCCTTCACTTTTTAAGGTTGTGGCAAAATAAAATTAATGAAGAGCTTAATATTCTAACCACTTCCAAGTGTACAGTTCAGTGACATTAAGTACATTATTATTGTTATCCATCTATCACCACCATCCATTTTTCCAGAACTTTTTAAAATATTCCTTAACTTTTCATTCACCTCTGAAGGATAATTTTGTTGGATACAGAATTCTGATTTATTGTCTTCCCCCCTCCCCCCCTCCTGCCGAGTCTGAGTTAGTTTTTTTTGTTTGGTTTGGTTTTGTGCTCAGGTTGGTTTGGCTTTGGTAAAATCCCAGTCTGTTAGACTCTGGTGGAAAAGGGCAGGCCTTGTATAGGAGAACAGAGCGGTCTGGGTATATTTCAGAGCTTCCTCCCACTACTATAAGCGCTGGGGATATTGGGAACCTGATAGTGCTCCTAGAGATAAAACTCACTGAAATGCAGGGATGGCCTGAGACTGGGCCCCCGTGGATTTATTAACTCACAAGCTAATCTACACTGAACCTCCAGCAATTCATCAATTACAGTTAAAGTGTCCCTACAGAGAGCTGTGGCCTTCTGCTTCTGGGCTTCTGTTGCTGGTAAGCTTTGATTCTCTCTATCTACCTGTCTCCTGGGGCTACAATTTGCCTAGTGGCCTCAATTTTCTGATGAATATAAGAGAAGTAGCTGATTTCCAGTTTGTTTAGCTTTTTCCTTGTGAAGATGGGAGTTACGACTTTTAAGCTTTAATGAAACTGTAATAAGATAAAAATCAGCTTTGTCAAATGTCTTGTAATAGTAGCATTTCCTTTATTAGGTAAGTTAATATTTAAGGCACCTATGTAAGAGCAGGGAACACAGGAAGCATTCAAGAAATGGAAGTATTCATAAATCCATTTTAAAAATCTGAGATACTGAATTACAAGACAAGAAAGTTGATATATTGTGAGTGAATGTTGGAATATGTCAGGTGTTTCTTTTTTTTTTTTTTAATAATTTTATTGAATCATAATTATGTACATTGGTGCAATCACAGGGCACGATTCATATACATTCAGAAATATTTTGATCATACTGTTACAGATATCCTTCATGGCATTTCCTTGATCAC
>CAUYON010206849.1:0-25034 GCA_963573935.1 Arctocebus calabarensis | reverse complement strand
TAGTCCCAGCTACTAGGGAGGCTGAGGCAAGAGAATCGCTTAAGCCCAAGAGCTGGAGGTTGCTGTGAGCAGTGTGACGCCATGGCACTCTACCCAGGGCGATAAAGTGAGACTCTGTCTCTACAAAAAAAAAAAAAAAAGTTTAGTATAATTTCAATCAAATTTCTAAAGAGCTTCTTTAAACCTGGAAAAATATCATTCTAAATGCATTCAGAATTATAAACTGGTTAATAAGACAAGAAGAGAGTATTGTGTCCATTTTTACTACTAGAAATTTGGAAACCAAATGAAGTGGATAAATTTCTATAAAGAGAAGAATTCTTAAAAATAGTCAAAAGAAAGTTCAACTTTTTAAATAAAATGTTAAGTATTTTATAAAATGAGTACATGCATTGCTTTTCTAGATTATATTTTACATATCAAAAACTGGCTACATAAATTACTAGATAGTTAATGGATATGTATAAAGACTTTATTTAAAAATGGGAAAAGTTTGTTATTTGCCAAAGTGATTTTTACAAAGGGCATACAATTATTTTGTGTGTGTGTGTATCATAAATAATAAAATACAAAAGGAAAATTTAAAAATTCTGTGATCCCGTTACCATTAATGTATGGAATGAAATAATCATAATCCCACAGGGAAAACACCAGTTTCAATTTGGGGACAGATGATTTATAACAAACAAAAAAAAGAAAATTGTTTCAGATAATGGAAAATGGTAATGTTTTCAAATTTAAAATATACAGCTAATATAACCTTACAACAATATAAATCAAGGATATTATAATAAAGGCTATTGTGACTAATAATATTAGGTATAAATAAAATATTAGTAAACGGAATCCAGTGTGTTAAAAAAGATAACATTACCAAATTTCACTTATTATGGGGAAGTGAGGTTGGTTCTTTACAAAAATGTATGGTAATTCTTTTTATTTTATTTATTTATTTATTTTTTTTTTTTTTTGAGACAAGAGTCTTACCATGTCGCCTTCAGTAGAGTAATATGGCGTCACAGCTCACAGCAACATCAAACTGTTGGGCTCAAGTGATTCTCCTGCCCCAACCTCCCAAGTAGTTGGGACCACATGTGCCCGCCAAAACACTTGGCCATTTCCTGTTGCAGTTGTCAATTGTTGTTCAACTGACCCTAGCCCAGTTCAAACCCGCCAGCCTTGGTATATGTGGCTGCTGCAACCACTCTGCTACGGGGGCCAAGCCTGTAATTCTCCTTATTAAAATAGAAAAGAATGATCATTTCAGTAGGTATAGGAGAAACTTCCAAACAAGTCCACATAACTTTATGATAGACTCTCTCTTAACAAACTGTGAGTGGAAGAGACCTTTATTAATATAAAAAAGGGGCATTTATGAAAGAATTATGCCAAGATCATCCTCAATAGTAGAATATTAAAAGTATTCCCTTTTTCAAGAAAAAAATTAGAAACAAAAAATCTACAGAAAAATTATTAGAATTAATAATTTAGTTTGCTTATATTCCCTGCTATAAAGTCATTTGCACTTACAAATATGCCAGCAACAAAAATAGAGCATTTATGACAGTAGGAAAATATGAATAACCTTGAATAAATCCAATAAACTATGTGGTAGCTTTTATGGAGAATGCTATAAAACTTCACTGGAAGATGCTTAAAAAGACCTGAATAAATATAGAAGTCATACCATGATCATGAATGAGAATATTGTCACATAGATAATTAAGTTCTCTCTAAATTGAGCTGTAGATTCAGAGTATCTTTCAGTCAGAATCTTTACGAGGTTTTTGTCATCGTTGTTTTATTTTTTTTAGGTAAGATGGGAGATTGATTCAAATGTTTACATAGAAGAGCAAAAGATTCAATAGTCAAGATACTTCTGAACTAGGGCATATTATATCACAATGCAATGTGGTAATGGCTCGTGACTTGACAAATAGACCAATAGAAAGAACAGAAACACCAGATAGACTTAAATATACATGAAAACGTAATATATGACACAGCTGCCATTGCAGATGAGTGGTGAAACATGGGGTATTCATAGTCCCAAAACAATACACTATGGGGTGGTCAGGGATCCCCCCTCCATTGGTATGCTACTGTAAGTGGTTCTGAGGATTACTGGTTTTCCATTTGGGGGAACAATGAAAATGAATTATTTTTTGAAATCTTACTGGAAATACCAATTTCTCCTAAATTAAAAACTGAACGATAAAAATCAAAACAATAGAACTTTTAGAAGAAAATAAAATTTAAAACACCACAAAAGAAAATCATACATAATTAAATTATGAGATCAAAATCAAGAACTGTTATTATCTGAAGATACCATAAAGAGTGAAGATACAAACCACAGTCCTAGAAAAGATGATAATACACAAAGCTAATAAAAGTTTAGCATTCAAGATATATGAAGAGCACTTAGGAATCAATAAGTAAAAGATATGTATAGGGATATATTTTGCCATAAAGGAACAATTCAATAGCTATAAATGAATGAAAATTTAAATAAAAAATTAATACTTTGTAAATTGGCAAGGATTAAATATCATGTGCTTGCTGCTATCTGAAGAAATTATAACTCTCCTACATTACTGATAAACTTAGTATTTAGGCATTTTGGAAATAATTTGATATTACAGGAAAATTGAATGTGGCCTTACCGTAAGACCCAATACTGCCACTGGTAGGAATATAGAGAAACAACTTGGAAATTTTATATTTAAACATTCATAGCTCCATTGTTCATAATAAGAGAAAACTGGAAACAGTCAAAATGTCTTTTAGCAATGCAACTATTCTTCAGTTTCTAATAACTTACCTTTTCATCCTCTAAATAGAGTCTTTTGCAGAGGAAATTTGTTTTTTGATTGTATGGAATTTTTTCTTCAATTTATTATCTTTGATGTCATGTAAGAACACATCAAGGAATTCTTTGCTTAACCCTAAATCATGAAAATTTTCCTTTAATATTTTCTTTTAAAATTTTCATAGTTTTATGTTTTGTATTTAGATTCATGATTCATTTTGAGTTAAGTTTTGAATAAGAAGTGAGGTTCAGGTCACAGTTTATTATTTTTCCTTTGAATGTCTAATTGTTCAATGCATTTTGTTAAAAAAACTTTTCTTCATCCATTGAATTGTTTTTGTACCTTTGTCAAATCAGTTGGATATACTTTGTGGGGACTCTTTCTGGACTCTCCGTTCTGTTCCATTGGCCAATATATTTATACCTCCACTGATATAATATCGTTTTAATTACTATATCTGTATAGCATGCATTCTCCATCAATATATGGTGTCCCTAGAGGAGTAAAAATTTGTTCTTAAGGGGTGAAAAAATTGTAAGGTGTTACGATGATTATAGCCCTCCAAAGGGCCACAGTGTATAAACAGGTTATACCTGTTTATGGCTTTAAAATTTCATGAACAGGGAGCAATTACGTGAAAAATTATCTGAAAAGATAGTTTAGGGTGGTGATAATGAAAAAAAGATTGAGAAACTCTCCTATGTAGTAAGTCTAGAATCAAGTAGTGTGATTTTTTCCAACTTAATTCTTCCGTTTCAAACTTGTTTTGGCTATTCTAGTGCCTTTGACTTTTCATATAATTTTAGGATTAGCTTAAAGAGTTGTAGACTATATGTTCCTGTTGGAATTATAATAGAAAATGATTCACTATTTTAATGGATCATTCTGGCTGTTGTGTGGATAATGAGTAGGCAGGAATATAAGTGGGGAGACTAGGTAGGAGGAAAAGCTGTCCTCAAGAAAAAGATGATCATAGGTTTAGATTGGAAGTAGTGGTAGTAGAAACAAAGAGAATTAAATAGATGGATATAATTTTGATGTAAAGCAGATTACTTATGAGTTGATTGCAGGGTGATAAGATTAGAGAGGAATCCAGAAGGACACCTAGATTTTGGCATTAGGTAGCTGACTAGAGAGATGATACTATTCATTAAAGTGTGGAAACTGATACAAAATTAAATTTGGAGGGAGTGAGTGTGGGGAGAAGATACCATGATTTTGTTTGTTTGTTTGCCTTGGGTGGTGACAATGAAATATCTGTTAGACATTTTTGTGGAGATAGCTATTGAACAGAGAAATAGGAGAGTCTGAATTCTGGTAATGTGTAAAGTCTTGAGATATGGATTTGGGAGATATCAACACATGGGTGTTATTAGATCTGAAAACATGTAAATGGAAGGGTCAAGGTAGAACCCAAAGATACTCGTAACATTTAAAGGTTGATAAATAGAGTTTAACGTCCTTAGTATTTCAGAATTCAGACAAATTGGTAAACATGAACACAAGAAACATGAACATAAGAGAAAAAAAAAATAACCAAAGGGCAGAATCTGAATTCTTTAAAAATATTTTAGATGTTTAGTGCAGTTTAGTTAGTTTATATGCAGAATTGACCTCATCTAAGGTCACCTAAGGAATGGTATTAATTTTTGTTCTTAAATCAAACTTTCAGAAAAAAAGAACTAAAAAACTAGGCATTGACTGAGGAAGAGATGGACATTATCATATAGTTCTAGTGGGATTATAGATTGCCATAACCCTTTTTGCTTTCAGTTTGGCAATATTTATCATAAGTCGTAGTTTTACCTACACTTTTACCCAGTGACCTTCATTTAAAGTTCTTTTTTTTTCTTAGAGTCTACAATTCTCTTGTCCTTTCCTATTTTTTGCTTTGATTGTCAAGGATGCTTCAAAATAGATTTAAACACAGACATTTGTCTTCAAAGTCCTTAATTACCTAAGTATGTCTTCTGAAGTTTGAAGTAATTCTTTGTACTTCCATGTTTACTGTATGTCGCTGTTCAATTCTTTTACCTTTGAATGTCTTTCAACTTTTTTTCCTCTTATGGATTGAGTTGATTCTCCTTTTGAAATGTCACTAATATTGTCCATACCTAGAACAAAAAACTTTATATAATAAATTATGTAGTGTCGACTTTTTGATGAATGAAATAGGAAAGAAGATACGGTTTTCCCATTTTGCCCACAGAAAAACAACAATATGATGGAACTTCTCCTGGTATGAACGGACACTACAATGAAGTTCTTGTATCTCAATTAAGTGTTAATAGCTTAGATATCTGTTTGGATGAGTAATATTCTAGAATAATATTTGCAAATATAACTCTGTCTATACTGTGTTAACAACTAGTAAACAAAAATAGTAATTGCTACAAAAATTGCTGACTTTTAATGTATGTACACTTAAAGGGTGGTTCCTGTTTCAAAGTTTCCCTGATTCTCTATTAATTTTATGTCATTTTACCCATTATTAAGTAAATTATTTTAGAGAAAACCTTCATTTGTGAATGTTACTAATGTTATAAAAGCAAAGTTTTAGAAAGTCCTCATCCTCCCCCTTGTGGGATATTACTATATTTTTTGTTTCAATATTATCAAAAGGCAAAAAGCAAACTTCTTTAAGATAATGAAATAAAACTTAATTATAAGAGGAGATTCAGCTAGCATATTCATTTTATATTATTCATAAAAAAGTTACTCTTGTTTACTTCTAAATAAAAATTACTTTATTAAATAAAAAGGTATGTATCTGATCATTAGTAGATATTTCTATATTATACTTAGCTAAATTCTTATCAAATTTGATTTACTGACCCATGGCCAGAACAGATGTTTAGCTTAATGAAAGGGAGAAGAATAAAATTAAGTATGTTGATCTACAGAGCCTCTGCAAATTTTTATTCTTTTATAACTTGGAGGGGGGTGATAGAGATGAGCAGTTTGCAATAATTTTTCTCTTCATTATATTTCAGGGATTGAATAGCTCAGCTAAGATGACTGGGTGATTATGATCCTCTGATGACATTAATATTAATATTTAGTTATTAATGTTAAAAAAAGTTTTCAAGATGTCCATTGTCAAGTTTAATATTCTTTGATTTCTTCTTTCAGTAGCTGTTTATTGAGTGCCTACTCTATGCCAAGCTCTGTTACAGAAGCTGGTATTACAGGTGTAAATAAAATAGACAATAATCACTGCTCTGAAGAAGCTTACAATTCTAGTGAGAGACTGACAATAAACAAGATTTTATTTTTTCTGAGGCCTACTTTGTATAATAAATATCTGCTTTCATAAGACCTTAATGTATTAAATAACATATGAGGTTAATATCATAACATAACAATGCTAAGAAGCTTGGAATACTCATGATGTCTGGAACACATCACCATTTATTTAGTGTGCCCTATTACTATAGTTTACTATAGTAGAACCTCCATAGTTGACCACCTCCTTAAGTTGACCTAATTTTCATAGACCAAACGTGTACCACCTGTATGTATCAGTACAGTAGGCCTAGTTTCATAGGTTGACCAGTTATTATAGTCCCTTGAGTGGCCAACTTATAGTAGTTTTTCTGTATTTCATATTTTAAAGGTAAATTTCTTGTTTCATGTGATAACTCTACTAATGTTTCAACCATCCCACAGCAGCAGAGAGGTAATTTGGTTGATTTTATCTCTGTAGGAGAAAGGAAACCAGTCAGCTTCTATTAATGCATGGAGGTTTGAATGCACTAAAATACATTTTAAATCCCATGGTATTGTGAATATATCCACTGGCTATCAATTTATTTGGATTGTATAATACCATTATTTGTGAACTTTTTTTACATCTTTTGCAAACACCAGGAAACACGGAATGGTAAGTAGCTTCTTTCACATTTTGCTTATACTTATGATTTTTTTTCTCTGAAGTCTTTTATTAAGAATAAGCATGTAAGATTCTAACACCATTTCATTACATTCTTAGATTTTAATCCTGATGTTAAAACATTTTCAAATGCATTTAAGAGTAGTATTCATTTTAGTTTTTATTCTTTAAGTATTGGCCAAGAAAGGAGAAAATGACTATTATGCTCTATATCGATGTGCCCAGTATGCATATCTCCTAAAATTTAAATACCTGGGCTACAGTCAATCTAGCTATCTCTCAGTTGTTATCATCACCTAGTCGAAGAGTGACTTCCACTGGTGGAACATGTTCCTGTTAAACCCAGTATGGTAACCCCTCAAAATGATACCTGTATTTCAGTAGTATGATATAGTCATTCACACCTAAATATGCTGAGCAGGGAAAGGCTTACACCTTTATCCTAACAGAATCTGTTCAAAAAAGGTTTTTAAGTTCAAATTTCTCACAGTAGTGTAGAAATTGTTATTATAAGGCCCTTGTAATATTACTACATAGGTTTTATAATCATCTTAGTCTATCCATTACTGTGTAGCTCTTACAACACCAATTAAGACTTATCTGTGGAAAGGCAAGTATTCTATTTCTATTTTTCAATAACAAAAGATCTTAGGGCTTGTTCTTATAATACCTTTAATACTACTTCTAAATTACATTTTGTTATACTTTGCATATATTACTTTTAAAAATTAGTAATCATGCCGGATATGGTGGCTCATGCCTATAATCCTAGTACTCAGGGAGGCCAAGGCAGGGGGATCACCTGAGCTCAGGAGTTTGAGACCAGCCTGAGCTAGAGTGACACCTCATCACTAAAAATAACCAGGCATTATGGTGGGCGCCTATAGCCCCGTTACTTGGGATCTGAGACAAGAGGATCACTTGATCTCAAAAATTTGAGGGGTTGCTGTGAGCTATACTGTCACGGCACTCTACTGAGAGTGACAAAGTGAGACTCTATCTCAAAAAAAGAAAAAATTAGAAATACTGTGAAGTAAACAGCAAGTAAATAATATTTTTTAAGGGATTGAATGAATGTAGGAATAGTTACCATTATGCAATTCACATAATTTTAGGAAGACTTCCTGTCCAAAGGAATATTTTCAGTGAGTTGAAAAAAAAATAGCTTAATTAGTCAGGTTTTGTTGGGCAGCCTAAAGAAAGTCTTGACTGAGGGGGGAAAATATGGTAGTAAAGGAATATGATAGTAAAGTGAATGAATGAACACGTGTTTTACAATGAACTGGATGACGGTCTGTAAAATTAGACCATGGTAAGAGATTATGAAGCTAAGGTTCAGTATGAGAGTGTAGGGAAGTAAACGAGTGAGTGACACAGCTTATTTTATAGCTACATTTCAAATTAAATGTGGAGGGGTAAGGTGGTTTAAAAATGAGATGATTAACTAAATTCTTTATATAAAACATTTATTCTTTTATTTTAGTATGTACTTCTTTTCCTGTACAGTAAGTTATAGGTCCTAATAAAAATTAAAAAGCAAGTTGCATTTGGAAGATCAGGTCATCGTAACTCATTGACATTAGACCACATAACTGAATAATGTCTTCCTTCAGTGAAATACATCAAATGAGATCAACAATTATGACTCATAAACATGCCTTGCAGGCATAAAACAGCAGGGAATTAGCATGTGAGGCTGATAAATATGCATGTAAATAAGCTCCCAAAGGAATAACATGGGTTTGATTGATAGGTTTAGAATTGGAACATATGTAAACCCCTTTATTCTTCATTCTGGTGTAGCTAAGTAAAGATGCGTTTTACTTGTTAAAAAGTTTCAATAACTTTGTAAATCTTAATGCCACATCTGTTTTTTTTCCCCCCTTATGCATGTCACTTGTAAGATTAATTGAATTGTCTACACCCTGGATAGCCCTCACATAATGTAAATGGTGGAATAAGGAAGTGAATGGCTGTGCATGTGGGGCTAGAAATGGGGTAAGGATATGTGGGAAATTCCATTTTTATACTGTTAAATGATGTATGATTATAAGAAATTTCTTTGGAAATAAAGATGTGACATAGGAGATGATTCTGGCTCTCTAACACTTTGTATCCTCTTTTTCTACATTTCAACTCCTAACAATGCAATTTCTAATTTTGGCTGAGTTTTTACTACTGCTTTGATATCCATAGTTAAAATACATCTTTTTAATTTTTTTTTCAGTTTTTGAGACTTACACTCATTCTGGTCCTTCTAAGTCAATATTCATAAACTGTTTGGAACTGTATTTGAAAGTACATGTTCAAATGCTAAGTGGATGTCCAGGTGGACTCCAGTTCGGGGTCCATGCCGCTCAGCTATTGGATAACTTTGGGAACTATTAATTCACTCCTGCGGGCATAAGTCATTTCAGGTAAACCGAAGAAGATATGTGGTATTTGATTCTCAGGTGTAGAGTCTTAAGCATTATTGCTTTGGAATGTCCAGAGATTTGTTAACTAAAGGGTGTTATGATTAATTAGAGCCCACTTCTATAAGGGCAGTGCTTTCCTATCTCCTTTTAGTAATAAACTAGTGAACACGAAGCAGCATTAGCTTAATACTATGAAAAAGCCTATGATTTCAAAGGACTCTTGTTTTTGATTTTGTGAGGCAGGAATGATTTTCTGCAGACTGCATCCATCCTTCTGCAGTTCATGGTTGTTTATAAATGAGCACTAGATTTTCTGAGCTCTATAGCTGTCTTCTAGGTATCAGTAAACAAAACAGACAAAGATCCCTGCCTTCATGGAGTTTATATTCTAAAAGAGAGAGACAGTAAATAATAAATATATTAAAGAATTTAAATGAAGAGTCTCTTAGAAAATGATAATTGCTTTGATAAAAAGAACTATTGTAAACTAAGGCTATTGGTAGCGTATTATGAGTTGGGAGTTTGAGTAATTAAATATCAATATAGATCTTATTGAAAAAAAAATTGAGGTAAGACTTTAAATAGATGAAGAAGTGAACGATGTAACTATTGGGGCAAAGACATTCCAAGCTAAGGAAATAGCAAGTACAAAGATACTAGAATAGGAGCTGCTGGTCAGGTTGATACAGGGAATGTTCTAATGACAGGAGAAAAGTCCCTGGAACTTGCCAAGTGGGTTCTTGGCTAGTGAGGAAGAATCAAAGAGCTAGCCAATTAGCTGCAGGAAGGTTTCATTGAGACAGAGACAGACAACAGAACCTACTTCATAGACACAATAGGGGTCATTTCCCAAGCAGAAGGGGAATCTCGTATGGGGGCAATTGTAATGTTTTTAAATCTTCAGAAACTCCATTAGGAAACAACTGTATGTGACTAGCATTGTCTTATGGTCAGGCTATAAAAGTTAATAAAGTGCACAAACAGTTCGTAAGTCATCTGGCTTAGTAATTCATCCATCCTCATGCTTTAATGAACGATGAAAACCAGCATTTCTGAGAAAGAAAATATTTCTTTACATTAATTTCAAAAGGAGTAAATTGTTCTTAGGTAAAGGTTATTGATAAGTATACTTTTGATAAAATACATAATCTCGTAAAATATTGCCTAATCTTTCTGAAGCCTTGAATAAATGTAACTACTTGTGCTTATACCATTTTGGCCACTTATATCCAGAAGGCAGAGCAGAAGGCATACAGGATGTTTGTAATGAAGCATAGATTGAACATGGGCCTTGGACCTGCTTCCTCTTGTTTGGAATGTCTAAGAAGGTCTAGCTTAGGTGGACTCTTGAGTTAGCCTTCTGCTTGATAAATTCAGAAAGTCACTGAACAAGTGGATGAGGAATTAAATCCAGAATAACAACAACAAAACATGAATCTTAGTGGAAACATTTATAACCAACTCATTAAAAATTTTGAGAGAGAGTGATCCTGAGGAGTTTCTAAGAAAGAGTAGACATATTAATAGTCTTACCCATTATTTTTTTTTTTTTTTTGCAGTTTTTGGCCGGGACTGGGTTTGAACCTGCCACCTCTGGCATATGGGGCCAGTGCCCTACTCCTTTGAGCCACAGGCATGACCCATCTTTACCCACTATTAATAAAGATAAATACTAAATAGCATGTCTTCTTTTTAGTATTGCTTTACTTTAGAAAATGTAAAATATTTAGGGGACTTTTAAGATTTCACTTTCCAAATTAGTTCTTCATCCTGTTTTCATTATAAACTTTTTAGTTTGTGATAAAATTTCTTATCCTAGTACTTTTTATTCACGTAATGTTTCTGTTAAAGATGGACAACTTGAGTTACCATTTATAAAGTTAAAACTAGAGAGATAATTACTAAACAAAATCATAATTTTAAGGAAAGAGGATTAGTCAAGTGATGTCTGGGACTCTTCGTTCCTTTAGGAATTTTTTTCTATTGGTATAGCTTGATAAGAAGAGATTTAGAAAAAAAAAAATCTTTAAAGGAAATGATGGCTAGTTTAACTATTAAATCAGTGTCTCTTAACCCAAATTATATTGGAGACAGATAAACTATTCAAAATCTTCATCATTAGCCTAGGCAACATAGTGAGACCCAGTGTATAAAATAAATTAAAATTTAGCAGGGGGTGGTGGCACCTCTAGTCCCAACTGTGCAAGAAGCTGAGGCAGCAGGATCATTTGAGCCCAAGAGGTCAAGGCTGCAGTGAGCTATGATTGTGGCACTGCACTCCAACCTGGGTGACAGAGCAAGACCCTGTCTCTAATAAAAAAAAAGTGAACAAAACCCCATCAGTTTCCTTTAGTGAGAGAAAAGAGGAAGTAAGTAGAAAACATAAATGGACAGGAGGTAATTTGAAGGAAAAAAAAAAGCATTTCTGACTTCTGCCATAGGAAAGTTTTCTTCTACTGGCTGTTTTAACTATCTGATACAAGGTATTGGGCTCTTAGTTCAGGAACCTGATGTATAAATATTCTTTACTCATCTGTTTTTCTGATAAAATAATTTGTTTCTTGAAAGTAGAGACTGAGCACCACATCTATGAGTTCTCCTAGGCACATAGCAGGAACTCAGGGGTCTTACTAATTGAACTGCCTCATACTTTGTATATTTGAGCTAATAAATATGGTAAGGCATTCCATCATTGACGTACAAAAATACTGACCCGTATTCTCATTGGGCCATGTTATTTCATGGATATGGGCTTATAGGCAAAGCCAAAATATTTTTTAAGAAACAATCTTTATTCCTGAGTAAGTAATATGTTGATACCCCAAAGAGTTTCATGTCAGGGACAGTAGCAACAATCAATTTAATTGGAAAACGTGAAGAGAAAATTGCCATCAGTTGTTGTTATCAATAGTGAGGCATAGTTTTACATGAAATCCAAGTTGAAGTAATAGACCTCCTAATGGGCCTAACAGAAGGAATCAGCTAAATGTGTTCTAGGAATTGTCCTGCTGAATTGAATTTGGTATTTGCTAGGAGTAAACTAGAAAATGGCTGGCAAAAATTTGGGGGGGATTTGGGTACATTTAATAATGAACTCTTCTTCCATAGTAAGATCTAGTCCTTGAAGTTTTTCTCAGTTCATAAGGATAAATGATGTAATCTATTTGGAGGATAAGGCACTTATCTCTGCCACGGTAGGGAGTTAAATATCAGTTTATTCATTTTTATAAACTGTACAAATAACTGGAAAAGAAGTGTGTGTATAATTGTGGAAGGTGAGAGAATCGGTTTCTTTTTCTGAAGATGAGGTGTGATTTTTAGAATGTGAACAATAGAATTTTATTCCTCAGCTGGTTGCTTTCTATTTGCCTTTTAGGCCTCTTCCCTGCACAGGAGATGCACTGTTGGACGTTAGAGAAGGGGCGGTTATTGTTGTGGCCATAAGAGCCTTTTCTTTATCTAGTGCAACATCATTACCTTCTACTGTTAAACTTTACTTACTATGATCAGCAAAACTTGAATTTCGTGTAATTTTCACATGTGACAAAATATCTTTTTTCAATCTTTAAAAACATATTTTTAAATTTACAAACCATTCTTAGCTCATTGGCCACACAAAAGCAGTTGTAGCTTTTGTAGTGGAATAAGGAGACATGTGAGGAAATAGATGAATCATATATGATTTTATTCAGGTGGCAAGGATGGGAAACATAAATGGCAAATGAGAAACATATCGCTATTTTAATAGTTGTGAAATAAAGTTAGCAAGAAATGCTCTAGTTCTAGAAAGGATTCCTAAGGCTTATGGAATCCAATTTCCACAGCCTTAGAAGGGAGAAGTAATAACCAAAAAGAAAGAATTTGAAGTTTACATAGAAAGAAATATTTATAATATAAGTTACCAGTAAGGGAGAAAGAAATGAATACAGACAAAATCTCACGCAAATTCGTGGGCCTCGTTTTCTTCCATCTGCAATGATTAGGGCAGAGATAAATGGATGAGAAATACAATTACACAAATATTTGTTTCAGGGCCAGGACTAGGATGAGGTAAATGAAAGGATCAGTATTACTGATTTTTCTTGAAACTTGTGTTCTAATGTGGCAGGGTATGGCAGCCTTACTGATTCTAACTTCAATTAAAGTTTTGATATTTTGTTAAACATGTATTTTGGGAGATTATTTTTTTTAAGGCATTGAAATAGTTTTATGTTACTCAGTTTTTGGCACCTTCTTCCTTATTATGCCAAAGGTAAACACCTTACTACTTTCACTTTCTTCACCCTACATCTAGTTCTAATTTGTTAAATAAACAGTGAGGTCTCCCAATGCAGTTGACTCAGAAAACATAGCTAATGATTAGTGAAGACAGAAACATAACATCTTAGATAATAGGAGCTGCGATGATGGTATCCAATGTAGTGGAACGTAGAAGTAGGCAAATAGTGACCTGCAAGTTTTTTCATACTGCTGTCAAAATATTTATAGACATAGAGATGTAAAATTAAGCATTAATAGAGTCAGAATATTTATGAGTAATTGGCCAGACATTAGGAAGAATTTCTACAAACTGAAATACAGATGGGATTTAGAGATAGAACTAGTAGTAGAGAAAGATATAATGGTGGAAGGAGTGTTTTTTTAATCAGTTTTTCTTTTTCTTTTTAATTCCATTGCATGCCTGTACCTTTGAGATACCAAGCCTTTGAGGAAAGGAAGCCATTTTCTGTTCTGAAGAAGTAGCTGTCTGACAGAGAGAACTATTTCCTAACCAAACTGACTCCTTAACCTCAGCTATTCACCCAGTATGGCCTTTCTTTATTCACAAGTGAAGTTCCTGATAATGTAATGTTTCCTGGATTGAAGAGGTCATTCAGAATAGGAAAATTATAAATTCAGAAATAGGAAAGTTAATACAAGGAGGGTACATAAAACCATGGGATGGATCTGGGCTGTGTGGCAGTGTGTTTTTATTATTATTTTTTTGTTTTTGTTTTATTGTATTTAATTTATTTTTTACACAGAATCTCACTCTGTTGTCCAGGCTATACCACAATGGCATTAGCCTATCTTATAGCAACCTAAGACTCCTGGGGTTCAAGCAATCCTCCTGCCTCAACCTCCAAAATATCTGGGACCACAGGTACCTGCCACCACACCTGGCTAATTATTTTTAGTAGAGACATGGTCTCCCTTTTGCTTAGGCTGGTGTCAAACTCCTGAGTTTAAGGTATCCTCCTGCCTTGGTCTTTCCCATTGCTAGGATTACATGTGTGAGCCACTGCTCCTGGCCTATTGGTGTATATTTAAAGAATAGATCTGCTTCCACTTACCCAGTAATAATAATATAATAATAATATAAGTAATGTTATTATTATCATTATCCTATGTGGATAATAAAAGAAACCAGGAAGTTAATTCACCACCAACATTCTCTTCTCATATTATTTATTAGGAAACAGCAGAGCTAACTTCCTTAATAATGAATAAATAGTCAAACAAAACCAAAAGATAATAAAAGAAACCAGGAAGTTAATTCACCACCAACATTCTCTTCTCCTATAATTTATTAAGAAACAGCAGAGCTAACTTCCTTAATAATGAATAAATAGTCAAACAAAACCAAAAGATAAAAGAAACCAGGAAGTTAATTCACCACCAACATTCTCTTCTCCTATAATTTATTAGGAAACAGCAGAGCTAACTTCCTTAATAATGAATAAATAGTCAAACAAAAACCAAAAGACTCATAGTACATATAAAATAAGGGGAATATTTTCTTAGGGGAGAGAAGAAAGACATAATTTTGGAAAAAATTTCAATGTAGGAAAAGTAAGGAAATTTTATTAAAATACACTTTTAAATTTAATTTTATCAAACAAAATGGGAAAGATGTTAAAAGGAAATTTGTTTGAGATATAGAAAAAGATAGAGAGGGATGTGGAAAGATAAAATTGTAAGAAATGAAAATATAATAGCAGAAATGAAAAATCTCTTAGAAGCAGTGAAGGACAGAATCAAGTAAGCAGTAGTTTAAACAGTAAATTGTTGGGACAATTTAAAATGAGGTGATGGATGCAATGAAAGCCAAAATCCGTTCTAGAGAATTGAGATTATTGAGGAGTGGGGTTTGAAGAAGATGAGAGACCAGTTCACCCGGAGTTTTGATTCTTTGAGTTTAGATTTAAATTTGAAATGAGTTTAAAAAAAAATCACAGTCACTGGCCTGGAGCCATGGCTCATGCCTGTAATCCTAGCACTTTGGGAGGCCTAGGTTGGTGGATTGCTTGAGCTTAGGAGATGGAGACCAGCCTGAACAAGGGTGAAACCCCCTCCCCATCCCCTCTCTACTAAAAATGAAAAAAAAACAAAAAACAAAAAACTGAGGCAAGAGGATTGCTTGAGCCCAAGAGTTTGAGGTTGCTGTGAGCTATGATTCCATGGCCCTCTACCAAAGACAACAAAGCGAAACTGTGCCTCACAACAACAAAAACAACAAAACACAGTCACACAGGGAGGACTACAGCCCTTGATCTGTGTACCTTACCTTGGCAAATATGAATTCTTATATGAAGATTACTTTGGTGGAGTGTAAAAAATGAAAGCAGGTACTTAAATTTCTGAAAGGTAATAGTCCATGGTTTAGGTTATGACCCACGACAGTAAATCGAGTGAAGGCTTTATAAATTAACAGTGATACAAGTAGTAGTTTAAAACGTTGTGAACTATAAATCTGCATACTCAAAAACTATTGGATACAAGTGAAAGACAGAAATCTAAGCCTTAGAAATGAGATAAGTCCACGGTAAATAAAGTAAGAACATATTAACAAAACTTGTTGGAAAGGTAAGGAAAGCAGATTTCCAACCAAAGTGATGTGTGTGTGTGTGTGAGTGTGCACATGAATCATGAGTTAAAATAAAAATAAGAATGATTATCCTAACTGAAAATGAAGTTTACTATGCGTATATTATTGCATTGGTATTAACACACCTGAAAATAACACATACCATAAACTACCTAATTATACTGCCTTGTCCTATTCTGTGCCTGAATAAACTTAATGTAGGATGTTATTTTCTGTGCTTTATTTGCAAGTTAACATTTTAATAATTATCATAAATAGTTACCTTATTTGCATATTGTGGTTCATAATCCAACTGTTCTATGGATCAACCACAGTTCTCTTATTATTCATGCCAAGACTTCTATATTAGTCTGAATAATCTATCCTAGACTGCATTTCTGTTTCCAGTTCTTGGAGCTTTTTATAACTCTAAATATAGTGTTTTTTAATCAAAAGATTGAATCATGCATGTGCTAGTGTGATAATCACTCTGACCCACTATTAAATTGAAATTAATTTTCACTTTTTGTGATTACCAATGTTGTCTATGTAGTATGTTTTTTTAAAACCTTCATGAACATATAAACCTATAAGCTTGGTGTTCAAATGGTATTCAGGGAATCTATTTTTTTTTTTCTTTTCAGAATATATATTAAATGGCACTGGTGTCAATGCATAGTTTCCCAAGGGGAGTCCTTCAAGGGGACAATAGGGATATTCAGAATACATATATATCTTAGTGGGCATATATACTAAGAACTGAGAAATGTAAAAAGTAGGTTACCTTTTGAGAGTTAATTATAAAACATGTTAATAGATAATAGTAAAAATGATCATGTTGTTTGTGCAAAATGACTGAGAAACATGATCAAGAACTTGGCTCTAATGTAACTAATGGCACTAACATACTTAGAAACTGTGTGAAGGAGAATTGGCTAGAAATAAGTCAATACTGGTAATAACCATTTGAACATTAGTTACAGAAGGAGTAAGTGATTATTTTAGAAAGCCATAGTGTTCTTAGCATTTATTCCCAAAGATGCAGAAGAAAGAATACATTAATTAGAAGAATTTGAAGCCATTAAAGTTAGAATTTTCTAACCTACTCTTTGGTATTTTCCTTATCAATTTAACTTCTGAAACCTGTCTTCCCAAGTAATTTCTCTCATATGTACAGACCGTAGAAGATGGGTTCTCATAAATTTCTGATTCTCCTCCTTACGTTTGGTCTCTTTACATAATCTCACATTTCTTCTTGACTTTGTTTCTCTTATTCCTGTGTTCTTTCTCTTCAACTGACTATTTTGGCACAAAGGTATTACCTTTAAGTTCTGAGATTCTTTCTTCTTCTGTTTTATCACGTCTTTTCTTAAGGCTTTCTATTGTATGTTCTAATTCCTTGGTGAATTTTTCATTTCTAGAAGTTCTGTTTGATTTTTTATTTAATATTTGCGGTTTTTAGTGATTTCTTGCATTGCCTTTGTGGCTTCTTTGTGTCGAGTTTCCATTTCTTCTTGATTTCCATGAGCTTACTTACAATGCATATTGGATATCGTTCATCTTTTTGTTTAGGTTGGTATCTTTTGGTAAGGAGTTATTGTTTTCTTCAGGAAATGGCCTTTCTCTTTGACTTTTTCACATTTTCCAAGTTTTTCCACTGGTTTTTCTCATCTAGTCTTTCTTTTGAGAGCCAGGGGTGTTGGTTATGGCTTATGGGCTTCTGTCTGATACCTCGAAGATCAGTCCTTGACTCGTAATGGAAAAATGAGTACTGGTCCTGAGTTGCCTATGGGTTGCTCTAGCAGGTTTCATGAATCTCTCAGTTTACCTCTAACCTGCTGTATTCACCTCCTCCTGCTAGAGTGAATTAAGTTAGGTTCCCCAGCTTATTCTCAGTGATGGTGGGTGGTGCTTGTGAATATGAATCAGCCAACCCCATTTGCTTGAGTTGGAAGATGCTTTCAGGGGGTATGTCATTCTCCTTGTTATTGGTTGCTGTTTATGTGAATAAGCCAGGTGACATTCTTTTGTGTCCCTGGTAGACACTCTGGTCCCTCAGGTGGACTACTTGACATGCCCAAGCCTATTGAGGGACCTTAGAGTTTAAGGGGGTTTCTTGATCTCTGCCACCACCCTAGTGGGGTAGAAGCAAGGTAGTTTGTTGCTAGGTGGCATGAGCCTAAAAGCCTTTGCAAAGCTTCAGCAGGGTTCAGATGCTACTTTTCTGGTCACTAGGGGGAGTGACAGAGTCATGATAAGCTCTCCAGACTGGCAGAGCTGTTCACTGGGCAGGGGCCTAAAATCTTATATACTAGGTACAGAGTTCAAGAAAGAAAGCAGGATGTCTGGAGCCTCCTATTCTTCCCAGAATAGCCAGGGAGTAAAGCTAGGGCAGAGAAGAAGGAGCCATATTGGGCAAAATTTGTCTATCCATGGTTACCTCTCCAGACGCCAGAAGTCAGAGGCTCAAAACCAAAAACACAAGCTCATGATGAAATCCAGCAAACTTTAGTGATATTCAACAATTAGATATATAGCAATTTTTCTAGAATGAAATTGTCAGACCGCATATGATGAAAGCTCGGATGGCCATCCAGAAAAAGAGTTCTAGATTGCATTGAAGTGTGGACTAGGCACTGGTGTCAATGTATAGTTTCCCAAGAGGAATACGTCAAAGGTGACTATAGTGATAGTCAACAATTAAATATGTAGTAATTTTCCTAGACAAGAGTTTGTGAGCTTACTGTCTCATCATGTATACTATATATATACACATATAGTTTTTTTATTGCCCTAAGCAATTGTTAGCTAGACAACAATTTGCCTTCTAAAAGACTGACTCCTAGGTGAAACAAGGCATGCAATTTATATTTTGAATGCATAGATTTAGGACTTGAGGCCTACACAGTGTACCATAATTATTGCTTATACCAAGGAAGTATATGTAAAGCCCTAGTTGAGACAGGATGGCAGGAAAAGTACCCTAAGCAAATGTAGGAGTTGTATTGTAAATTTAGAACAATGGTTATAGTTTCTAGTGACTCAGTCCTGACTTGTTGACACTCTTATAAACAGAAATTTCCTTTTTTATAGATAACATTTTTTTTTTAATAAAGAGATTTCAATATATCCAAGTAACAGATGGGAGTGGTAGCTCATGCCTGCAGTCCAGGCACTTTGGGATGGTGAGGTGGAAGCACTACTACAGGCCACAAGTTTGAGACCGTCTGAGCAACAAAGTGAGACCCCTGTCTGTACAAGAAAATAGAAAAATCAGCCAAACATGATGGTACAGACCTGTAGTTCTAGCCATCTGGGAGGCTGAGCCAGGAGGATTGCTAAACCAGTTAATAATCTGGTCTAATCTGATCCCAGACCCAGTACACATTCTCTTTCAACTTTCAAATCAGATTGGATCAAAAATTTGTTCAAATAAACTCAGAGTCTAAACACAAATCGATGGAGCTTCAGAATCCAGTAGAGTAATTATCCAGAGCCCTAGTTATGTTGAAAGAGTAATGGGCACAACCTGGTGGGTTCCTCACTTGCCCACTCGGTTCTCCTGAGGGGTCTCTGGGATCTCTATTTGGGAATGTACTTCTGGCCAATTAAATTTAACAGTTTTAATTGAGCAAAGCAATTAATGAATCAGGCAGCTGGACTAGAACAAGTTCTGAGAGACTCTAGTAATGGCAAGTGATTAAAGAAGATTCATGGACAAGACAGTTCAGCATTTGCCTTAAACAGTTTGAACAGTTGGCCACGTTTGGTGATTAGAAAGAGGAAGGAGTAATACAGAGTAAAAGTAAATGGACCCAACTCTAGCTGGGACTAACAGCTGGTATTTTTGCTTTCAAACTTTTAAACTAAAGTTTCCTTCTAAGTGAAACTGGTAAATCTCAACCCAGATTAGGACTTCAACAAGGAAGTAAGAGGTGTTACCAGAGAGGTGAAAAACAGTATTTTACGAGATCAAAAAAAAAGCCACAAAGATAACTGAAAGTTTCACTAGCATTAACAAATGACACAAGTTACTAAATACCACACCTGAACAAGCTCATTCCCTGCCTGAGAACTGAACCTTTTTCCTTTTCAATCTTATTACTTTCAGTTTTCTTTTCTTGCTTGACTACCCTGACTAGAGCCTCCAGCACAGTGTTGAACAGAAGTAATCAAAGTGGACTTTCTTTTCTTGTTTTCTGTCCTTGGGGAAAGTCATTCAGTTGTTTCACTAGTAAGTATAATGTTTGGTGTAGGTTTTTTATTGCTTACCTTTATCAAGTTGAAGTTATTTTCCCCTAATAACTACTTCACAGTATATATCCTGTATTGATTACAGATAAATGTTAAATATAAAAATTGGAACCTTGTAATAACCATTAAGGAAATTGAATATTTTTCTGATATTCGACTTTAGATAGGCTTTCTGTGCAAAAACACAAAGGACAAAACCAAGGGGAAAAAGAGTAGATTTATCTACATGAAACTTAACTATATTCTTTAAAACCCATTAACAAAATAAAAATGTGAATGATAAAATGGGAGAAAATACTTGCAATCTATGTATTAAAGTTAATTTTCTTAACATTTAAAAGGCTTTTGCAAATCAATGAAAGACATTTCAATAGTGGAAGTAAGTTTGACCAGATATCCAGAAAAGAATAAATACAAATTTTTTTAAATACAAATTTTAAATAAACATATGAAGAAAGTTTAGTTTTTCTGATATTCCAAGAAATATAAATTTATACGAAGATCCTTTTAGATGGAGAAAGGCTTTTTTTGAAATGGTAATCTTCTTTTGCAATTAATACGTTGGTAGAAGCTTAATGTAAGCTAGTTTGGAATTTATACATCAATAATTTCTGTTATTCCATTGTATGGTTTTAAAGTTCATGATCATGATATGAATTCATGATGTGAATTAAATTGTACTTGCTTTCTCTCCCCAAGAATTTCAAAACCTCTGTGAACATACTCTTTTCATTTCCTTAAGATGGCCATCTTGCTGATTTTGCAGAGAGTGGGATTTCCTTTAGCTTTCTGTAACAGACTTATCTGCAGCCAAATCTGTATTATACTCTTTTTTTCCCCCCCACCAAAAATATGTCTCTTTTGTTTCAGGTCACTTTTTTCAGCTATATTGTAGATCCCATCCTCCTGTGTATTCTCAGGAATCCTGTATTCTGTCAGTTATCTTTTTCTTTCAGCCTCACCTTTTCTACCGGATCTCTGTTTCATTAATAATTTCTCTCATCTTAGTTAGTTAAACTAGGATAAACACTTCTCTGTTCAAACATTTCTTTAGGCTACTGTAGTGGCCTTTTTTCTCATTTTCACAGTAATACTCCAGAAAAGTTTTTTTTCATTTTTTTTTTTATTATTTTCCATTTTACTCTGGTCCCTCTCATTCTACTTCAATGATACCCTGCTTGGATTATCAATACTTGGTATTTTCTGATACCTTTACATTTTATAATAATATGATCTTTAAAATTCAGATATCCTTAGAAATTTTTCCTTTCTCCTTCTCTTATCCTAAGTTTTAGTTGCTGATACGCTAATTCTTTCAAGTATTTCTAGTCCAGACGTCCCCAGTGAATGGCACCAGGATTTACCTAGTTGTGTAAGCCAGAAACTTAGGAATCCATCATCCCTTATATCTAATTAGCTACTGATTTGATAGACTCATCACCTAAATATCTCAAGAATCTTTTTCACTTGATCTTAACCACAGTCACCTTAAGCTACTGTAATTCTTTTCGTAGATGGGATTTGTTTCTTATCATACAACATCCAAAGAGCTACATGGACTTTCACTAAATTTGGAGGTATATTATATGAGGTAGATTACTTAAAATAGAAAGTATATCTGCTTCCGGCTGGGCACAGTGGTTCACGCCTATAATCCTAGTACTGCGAGATGCTGTGGTGGGAGGATTACTTGAGGTCAGGAGTTTGAAACCAGCCTGAGCAAGAGGAAGAAGACTCCTTCTACAGAAAACAGAAACATTAGCTGGGCATGATGGCACACATCTGCAGTTCCAGCCACTTCAGAGGCTAAGTCAGGATTGTTTGAACCCAGAAGTTTGAGGTTGCAGTGAGCAGTGAAGATGCCATTGCATTTTGGCCCACTTGACAGAGTTAAAGCCTCTTCCCTCCTCCTCCCACCAAAAAAAAAAAAATATATATATATATAAATTTATATATATATATTTTATATATATATTCTTAAGAATATATATATTTCTTTGGCCAGTATAAGGATTGAGAAGAATCTTAAAGATAAAAGGTTATCTCAGCAGGATTGGCAGTTATCCTTCAATGAACTGCAGTGGCTTGATTATTCTTATGCCACGGAGAGAGAACATTAGCCATTCCATTAGGAACCCTGTATAATTTTGAAGAGTGGCTAAGGTATGAAATATATTGGAGTTTTGTATTTGCTTATTTTTTACTTTTCTTTTTTTTTAAATGTTAAGGAGGTACAAATATTTTTGTTACATGGATACCTTATATAATGCTTAAGTCAGGGCTTTTAGTGGGCCCGTGATCAGAATAGCATTCATTGTTACTGGATAGGTAAGTTTTTATCTCTCATCCCCTCCTGACCTCAGCCTTCTTGGATTCCAATGACCTTTACATCTTTTTGTGCCCTTGTGTGCCCATCACGTATCTACCAGTTATTAGAGAGTATGCATGATGTTTGTTTTTCCAGTCCTGAGATACTTTGCTTAGGATAGTGTTCATTTTCATCCAAGTTGATCCAAAAGACATTATTTCAGTCCATTTGGAGGCTGAGTAGTACTCCATGTTTATATATATATATACAGTATGTGTGTATTATATGTAGTATGAGATATGTATATATATACACATATATGCATTTATGTACATACATATATACATACATACATATATATATATCTCCATTCATGAAGTAATGGACACTTAGGTTGATTCCCAGTCTTTGCAGTTGTGGATTGTGCTGTGATAAATATTTGAATGCAGGTGTCTTTTTGATAAAATGACTTCTTTTCCTTTGGTTAGATTCTAAGCCATGGGATTGTTGCATCAATAGACTTCTACATTTATTTCTTTGAGTAACCTTCATACTATTTTCTGTACAGAATGTACTAATTTTCAGTTCCACCAACAGGTATAGACATTCCTATATCTCTGCATCCATGCCAACATCTATTATTTTTGTTTTCATTTTTCTTTTGTTTTTACCTTTTAATAATGGCCATTCTGATAGATGTAAGGTAATATCTCATTATGGTTTTAATTTGCATATTCCTGATGATTACCGATGTTTAGCATTTTTCATATGTTTGTTGGCCATATGTATATCTTCTTTTGAAAAAATGTTCATGTCTTTTGCCTACTTTTTAAATTGTGTTGTTTTTTATCGCTTGCTGATTTGTTTGAGTTCATTGTAGAGTCTGGATATCAATCCTTTCTTGAATGTATAGTTTGCAAATGTTTTCTCCCATTCTATGGGTTATATATTCACTGTGTTGATTATTTCCTTTACTGGATAGAAACTTTTAAATTTAATTAAGTCTCTCTCTTTTTTTTTTTTTTTGCTATATTTGCCTGTGGGATCTTAGTCATACATTCTTTGCCTAGGCTAATGTCTACAAAAAATATTTTTCTATACTTTCTTCTGGAATTTTTATGGTTTTATACCTTACATTTAAGTCTCTTAACCATCTTGAATTAATAGTTGTATATGATGAGAGATAGGTGTCCTGTTTCATTCTTCTGAATGTGGATATCCAATTATTCCAGCACCATTTATTGTACAGGTCCTTTTTTCTCCAGTGTATGTCATTGTTTGTTTTTTCGCCAGTTAGCTGGATATAGGTAGATGATTTTATTTCTGGGTTCTGTATTCTGTTCCATTGATCTGTGCCTCCATTTTTATACTAGTATCATGCTGTTTTGATTACTATAGGTTTGTAGTACAGTTTGATGTCAGGTAACACAATGCCTCAAGATTTGTTCTTTTTGCTTAAGATTTCTTTGGCTATTTGGGCTCTTCTTAGGTTCCAAATGATGTGTAATATTTTTATTCTATATCTATGAAATACATGATTTCTTTCTTTTTTTTTTTTATTGAATCATAGCTGTGTACATTAGTTTAATCAGGGGGTACAGTGTGTAGGCCTCACATACAATCTGAAATATTTTCATCCGCCTGTTCGACATAACGTTCATGAGATTTTCTCATTTACTGTATGAAAACATTTGTGTTCTGCATTTAATAGGTTTCTCCTAACCCTTCAAAGATGTACCTCAAGTGTGATCCCACCCTTTATCCTCTCTCCCTCCACCCTCTCCCTCCCCTTCCCTCCCTGAAATACATGATTTCATATGAAAATATGGATTTCTATGAAAGCTATAACCCAATTATAGCCCAAGAAGAAGGGAAAAGGAGAGGGGAGAGGATGGGTGGAGGGAAAATAATTGGTGGGACCACACTTACAGTACATCTTACAAGGGCACATGTGAAATTTACTAGGTGTAGAATATAAATGTCTTAACACAATAACTAAGAAAATGCCGTGACGACTATATTAACCAGTTTGATGAAAACATTTCACATTGTATATAAAACCAGCAAAGTGCATTAATGATTGCATTCAAGTACACAGCTATGATTTAATAAAAAAAAAATACAGCCTTTGGGGAAGGAGGAGCCAAGATGGTGGCCGAGTAACAGCTTCCTTGCAACTGGGCTCGGTGAGACTGGGGAGAGAAGACTTCAGGCATCTCTGGCTGGGGAGATCTGCCCAGAAACATCCCTTTGGGGACACAGGGAGACAGCGTGAGACTTCTGGACCCCCTGAGGAAGGCAAAAGCAGTGGAGATCTGGCAAGTGGTTGCGTGTGTTCATTAGGTTTAATCCTGCCGGCAGCTGTGACTACAGCACCAGTGAGATTGCAAACTGGAAAGGCCTTACCTGTGACCTGTTTGGGTTTCTTTTGGACTTGGCACTCGGTTGAACTGCCTTGAGAGAACTGGGGCAAGAGTGCAGAGGTATTTGAGTGTTGTCTGGG